>JANTOP010011907.1:0-15045 GCA_027564815.1 Symmerus nobilis | reverse complement strand
CTAACTCCTCTACAACGACTATATAGTCCGCTTAGGCCAGTAAGCCTTATAAGGCCGCCACAATTTTTAGAAGATGAGAAATGAATATTTTTTGATACTTACCCTTGGTCGGATAAAGTCCAGTGGACAATTGCCTACGGCATTCCCATAAAATCCAAAAATTGATTTGGATAGCCTACTAACTCCTCTACAACGACTATATAGTCCGCTTAGGGCAGTAAGACTTATAAGGCCTCAAAATTTTTAGAAGTTGAAAATGATTATTTTTTGACACTTACCTTTGATTGGATAAAGTGGAATGGCCAAGTCCCCAAGGCTGGTCCACAAAATCCAAAAATTGATTTGGATAGCCTATTCACTCCTCTATGATGGCTATATAGTTTGGTTAGGCCAGCGCGCTATATAAAGCCTCCAGAATTTCTAGAATTTGAAAAATGATTATTTTTCAACACTTTTTTTCGTCGGGTAAAGTCGAATGCCAAGGCTGACCCAGAAAATCCAAATATTGATTGGCAAAGCTTCTACACCAACAGCACCTCAAGAATATCTATTGTTAAGTTCGATAAGTTAAAATAATTAAAATAAATGCTCAAGGATTGTAGAATGATTGTAGGTTTTTATTATTTATTTAAATAAAATTTATATTATACAAATATTTTCTTATTTAAAAAGAATTATTATTATGGATATTTTTATATTAGCTATTGCGTTTGGTGATATCCATGGTTCTGCGTCTGCGTCTAAAATTTTTGCTTTGCGTTTTTTTTTTGTTTGGTGCTGCGTCTAGTGCTAAGTTCCCATTCGTCTCAAAATTTGATTCATTTTTTATTATTTCACTCATTTTATTAGATATAATTAAATAAATAAATCAATCAAATCCCCTTGTTTAATAATAAACGAAACGTCAAATAAACTCCTTGCGGAAAGTCAGTCATGAGATTATTTAATAATTGTCTTTTTCCCAGCTCAATTTACTCTGGAAATGAGATTGATTATTATCAAAATTAATTTTCAGAACACTAGAACTTGAATGCCTATCAATATGCATTCTTAAGGACCTTTTGGTGCGAAATATTTTCCCACAAAATTCACACTGAAAAGAAAAGGAGGGATAAATTTATGAAGCAAACTATATTATCAAGATTAATACCGGAAGTGATAGTGTTGAATGAACGTTTTTCGTATGCGTACCTAACTGATGTTTATTTTTCGTCTTCTTCCCACAAACGGTACACTGAAATTTCAACACAGTTGAGTGAACAGCTGCATGCCGTGCCAAAGATGATGAATACAATGTACGATACGTACACTGGTTACATTGTAAATGTTTAAAGGCATCACTTGAATGCGTCTTTAAGTGAACCATTATCGATGAACGTTGGGTAAATGATTTACCACAAATTTCGCATGTAAACGGTAACTCGCCGGTATGTATCGTCATATGATTGGTTAATGTTTGTTGGACAAAGAATGCTCGATTACATATCTTACATTTAAATCGTCGTTCAGGATTCCGGATATATTTACCGTTTTCATCGTAACATTCCGAATGGGAACGCCTTTTAAAATTCTTTTTCAACGGCTTCTTCCTTCTTCTTTTACTAATAATCTTATCAAATTCTATGTCCTCAACATCAGATTTGTTACTATCGAACAGCGGCAGCCAGACCTTTACCGTGTCATGCAGTTGACGATCGGATTGAATACATAAATTATAAAAGTCATAGGCCGTCTGTAATAGCTGGCAACATTCAGTACATATTTCTTTTGGGTAGGCATCATTTTCGGCAATGTTTAGATGGGGGATACAAGTTGTCAGCTTATTAAAATACGACATTTCATCGATTTTATCAAATAGATTTACAACACCAAATTTACTCCTTAAACAAATCCGACACAAATTATTCTCGGTCATATTCTTTTAGTAATGTTTTTAATTAATTAAAACCCGATCGATCTAAAGCTATACCATTCGTTTTATTTCCAAATATTGACCGTCAAGTTGGGTTACCAGCAGAATATTGGTCATCGAGATTATAAAACGTCAGTCAGATTTAAACATTAAAATGCCATTTATTGAAAAGTAAATAGAATCGTCCCATTGATGTATCCACAAGATGTTCATCGTTGATTCGTTTAATTACTTCCACTAAAATTTATGTTATCAATGGTAACTTTCAGTATACTAGAACTTGAATGTCGATCAATATGTTTCCGTAACGAACTATTCGTTCGAAATATTTTCCCACAAAATTCACACTAAAAAGTAAAGGCTGGTTAGATTAGAAAAGATATGCAATAAATAGGTAATTCAAAAATAACCGGAAGTGATAAAGTTGAATGAACATTCTTTACATGTGTAGCTACTTGTTGCTTGTTCTTCGTCCTTTTCCCACAAATATTGCAAGCAAATAGTAATTCATTTGTATGAACGGATGCATGTCGTTGCAAATGAGATGAATACAATGTACGGTATGAACATTTATTACATTTTAAATTTTTCATCGTCTCACTGGAATGGGTTTTTAAGTGAAGCATGATTGATGTACGTTGAGCAAATGATTTACCACAAATTTCGCACGTAAATGGTAGTTCGCCGGTATGTACGGACATATGATTGTTCAACGATTGTTGAACATAAAATGTACGATCACATTGGGTACATTTATATTGTCGTTCTCGATTCCGTATATATTTACCCTTCTCGTCGTAACATTCAGCATGTGAACGACGTTTACTTCGTTTCTTTACTGATTCATTCTCTTTAATACCTCGTTTTCGCCTTATGATCGGTTCGCTGTTCGATACTTCCTCCACTTCCGATTTAATAGAACTGTCTGATGGATGTTCCCACACAACTCTTTCTCGTAGTTTTCGATCAGATTTAATGCACAAATTATGAAATTCGTATGCATGCTCTAACACGTCGCAACACTCCGTACATATTATCTTTGAAAAGGGATCATCTTCGGTAATGTTTAGTATAGGGACGCAAGTCGTTAGTTTATCAACATATGAGACGTCAAAGATTTCATCAAATAAATTCACGGCATCCAAACTTCTTCGGAGGCAAATTCGACACATATCCGATTTTGACTCGATTTTGATTATTTCGTCGGTCATTTTATTTTTAATATTTGCGTTTATTTTTAAAAACAGAATCAAAACAAAAACAAATTTGACAATCAAACACAAAACGATAGAAACACGGTTGACTGCACCAGGACGTTTCAACCAAACATTTAAGACGCAACTATAGCCGTCGAAGCGGACCTGGGTGGAACAATGTTCGGGCCCGCAATTGACATTCGTTGCGTTCAGTAAACTCAAGTGGGTTTCGGGGTTAATGACGGATTGTCATCTTAATAATTCGAGATTATTTAATATTCACAGTAGAATGAATTTGAATTTTCAATGGTCGAGATTAAAATAAAGTAAATATGATACGCAAGTATTCAAGAAAATTCCTCTTAGATAATAAAATCGCTGGTTCAATCATACAGAAAGGTAATTGTGGAAGAAATTTAGCCACCCAATCATCATCCGGATATTGTATGGAATTGGTGAGGTGAATTTCTGCCTCTTGGAAAAAAGAATCAAGATTATAATTATTTATTGTAGAAAATACGACCATGAAAACTTTCTATGTACCTTACTAGCACCATCGAACCGGATCCGTTCCAGTTCATTCGCGGTTCGAGCTTTTAACGTTGAAGTTGCACGTATTGCAAGTGTTGTATCCGACGATAAAATAGGTATAATGAGATTACGATTTTGGACCGATATTCTCGTTAAAATATTCGATTCGGACGGAAAAGGTCCCATACCAGATCACCCAGTAATCCGAGAATTAAAAATGGTTTGCAAACAATTAAAAATTAAATGAAATAATTAAAATTCTCATTTTCTAGGCAATTACGGAACATCAACTACCAAAAATCTATTTAAATCGTTTAATTAAATCCCGCGAACGTTCGAATAATAAAAGTTTCATTACAACAAGCGAAATGGAACAGTACGCTGAGGAATCCGTATCATCTATATACTATTTACTATTAAAATTAAATAACATCCAAAACGTGGATGCAGATCATGCTGCATCCCATTTAGGTAAAGCACAAGGAATTGTAAATATGTTACGATCAATACCACATCAAAATCGTCGACATGCACTACCCATACCCCAAGAAATCCTTATCAAAAATGGTATTAGTCAGGAACGGTTTATCCGGTTGAAAGAAAATGATAAAGCTGTCCAAGACTGTATATTTGAATTGGCTAGTTTAGCGAATAAACATATCGTTAAAGTAATTTTATTTTATTTTTAATTAAAAATTAAATAAATATTTTTGTATTTCCTAGGCGAGGTCACTGTTAAAAACCGTTCCGAAACATGGACGACATATTTATTTACCAACATTAGCTGTTGATCGTTATCTGGAACGATTGAGACGCTTGAATTTCAATTTATTACATGAAAGTGTCATGAAACGTGACAATATGTTACCAATTATTTATTATATTAATTTGATTAGAAAAAAATATTGATTAATAATATTATAATAATAAATTGATATGCAGGATATGATATGCAGGGGGTTCTACTGTAAATATATTCCTCCATATAAGATCTAGATTTTGACGTTACAAGTAATTTTATTTATAAAACAGCTTTTAAAATGAGTGGAACGAATTCACTTCGAGAAACAGTAAATCAATTGAATCAGTGTCGTATGTGTTTGGGAATCAACGATAAAGTAGACTATCTGTTTGATAGAAAATTAAAATATTTATATAAATTAAACAGTTGCTTCCCATCATTAAACATATCCGAGGTTGATCCCTATCCAAATCATATTTGTTATGAATGTTCCAGATTATTGGATCAATCATATGAGTTCTATTTGGTATGTATACGATCCGATGAGAAGTTGCGGGCGCAAGAAAACGATTGGATTAAAATCGAAGCAAAAGATGAACCGCAAAATATAGTTGAATTGGAAGACACACGGACTAAAAGAAAATATTCGAGAAGAGATCGGGAATGTTTACCAATGTCGATTCGGAACCGGACGAAACGTAAATATGAGGAATGTCACGATGAAAATGGAAAATTCATTCCGATCAAAAAGAAGCGGATTCGATCCAGAAAATATGAGTGTGACATATGTGGTGTAAAATTATTCGGAAAATCCGGTATCGTTATCCATTTACGACGGCACAGTGGCGAACGACCATTCACATGTGACATGTGTGGTAAATCATTTGTTACAAATCGAAATTTACAGAATCACATTTTAAGCAAGCACACCGACAATCCATTTAAACGATTCAAGTGCCAGCAATGTTCGTTTCAGACGAACCATGCTCAACACTATCATCGACATATTATCATTCATACCGGTGAACTACCATTTTCTTGTGATATTTGCTCAAGACGGTTTAACAGTCTCAGCAATCGAAATACTCATATTAAAAATATACACACCGAACCAGCGTTTCCGGTAAATTTCATAAATTATACTTGTACGTCAAATATTTATCATACTTATTTTTAGTGTGAATTTTGTAATGAAAAATTCCGAAAGCGAGGCTCATTGAAAAGACACATTGTCTGCCATTATAGTGCCGTACAGTATCAGTGCCCTGTTTGCGGAAAATCATATTCAAATCATCGTGGTTTACTGTATCATATGCGAAAATATCATGCGGATGTTAAACGACCCACCGAACTACAATCACGAATAGTTAATTATGCGGCTAACAAAATCGCCACATCTCCGGATGTGTGAAATGAATGATGATGAAATGATTCGTAATTAATTAATTTTATGATAATGGAATAAATTTATTTATTATCTAAATAACCGACGGAGAGAGGAATTGATTGGAAAGAGAGATTCAAGGAATTTCCCTTAAAATTTGTAACCAAACTATTCGGACGACGAACGGTAGATGTTTAACTGTAAACAATTTAAAGGGCTCTTTTCCAGCTGTCATGAAATTATCCATTTAAAATTTATCAACAATTTGTTAATTTTATAATAAATATAACGTTGAAATTATTTAATAATTAATTAAATTATGCAATGTCGTGTGTTGCAACGAATGTTTGTCGCATTTGTTTAATAACCACCAATAATCTAAACAATTTATTTGAAGCTGGAATATCAAAAACCGGAATAACGTTTGGGGAAATGTTAAAGATTTCCATACCAGCGTTAAACATCGATCCAAACGATCCATTTCCGAAGGAAATTTGTACAGATTGTTGTGACCTATTGGATCAAACTTATTCATTCCATCTGTTATGCCTTCGATCTGATAAGAAATTACGGGATCCGGATGTCGAATGGAAGTGTCAAGTAAAAATTGAGACAATAGAACCGGATACAATCGATAGTAAATCAATTATTAACGAGTCAAAAGACAAGGAGGTGTTAGATAATGCGAGAATAAAAAAGGAGAAACGTAGACAAAAATCGGAAACCGGATCTAAAAACCGGAGTCGCAAATCAACCTCAAACCGTCAAAAACGTCGAAAACACGAGGAATGTTATAAGAATGGAAAATACATACGAAATAAACGAATTCCAAAGTATGAATGTGATATATGTGGAAGACGGATGACTGGTAAATATAATCTACAGGAACATTTTCGTACCCATACCGGTGAACGGCCATTTACTTGTGAGATTTGTGGGAAAACGTTCGTAACCCGCGGCCACTGGCAAAATCACTTCCAAACGCATCAAGACACACCGATGAAACGTTACGGTTGCGAACAATGTAAATTCAAAACAAACATGAAATATCGACTGTTACTACATGCAATGGTTCATACCGGAGAGATTTCATTCCCATGCCATATTTGTTCAAAGAAATTCAGCGGAAAAAGTAATTTGAATGCTCACATCAAGATCATGCATTCAGAACCATCATTTTCCGTGAGAAATATAATTCAACTCCGTAATTCTTAAAAATACTAATTATTACTTATTCCTTGATTTTCAGTGCGAATTGTGTCCGGAAAAATTCCGTAGAATCGGCTCGTTAAAGAAACATATATTCTGTCATTATAGTCCGGCGCAATATCGATGTCCGAATTGTGGTAAAGCTTATTCCAATTATGGCGGTTTATTTTACCACATGAAACATACTTATGTAAATGTTAAGATTCCGTCCGAGAAACAAGCTAGAATCGTTAATACAACGATGACTTGAATTCTAAATTTTGAACTAGAAATCTCAAACTATGAGCAGGCAGATACTATTTTCAAGAATAATTGAATTTTAATAAAGAAATTAAATAAAAAAAAACCACTCACATTGCAGACGGTTGTCTTTGATAATCAACCATAATCTCGATAATCCTAGTTCCAGATGTCAATCACTCACAATAAAATCCATAAAATTTAATTAATTTTCACACATTTTTTATCCAATTATTAATTCTGCAAAAAAAAAAAAAAACAATGAAATATCAAGAAATATCACATGTTGGAAACACCAAAAAATTGCAGCCAAAAGTCATCAATACATTTTTCCAATTTCAAATTGATTTCTATAACTTATTTAAAAAAAAAATCCCTGACCCTTACCAATTAATATTATAAATAAATAAAATATTACTAATATTACCGATTTTATTTAAAAAATGCTTAACAAAACTACCGCACTGATTACCGGCAAATTCCATAACTAAAGGTCTTGAACATTAACGAACTATATTTGGCTTCAGTTCATTTCCCGCCAATAATTCCTTATATACTTCTCATGTCGTTCGTTAAATGTCTATCACCACTATCACCACAGTTGCAGTACATTATTTTATAAGGTCTTAGGGCTGCCGCCTATAATTTAATTAAAAAAAATTAGTTCTCCACTAGACAAATTCATTGGTTTTATCAGTCTTTCATGGATTTTACGGGAGTTCCAATTTTTTGAATAAATCTATGATCCTTTGTAAGACAAAAGATATCAGGTATCTGAGATCTTTTGTAGGATATCTGATATATATATATTCAGAAATAGAAAAAAGGGTCTCTAGCGTATTATCCGTATATTACGAGTTAGGTAGTTATTGGGTTTATTTGGGAATAACTCGCCTTCGGACATAAGGTGGATAAAAAAACTGAAGCAAAATCAATGATAATTGTAGAAGTTTCTTTTTTGTAAGAAATAACAAGAAAAGCGACAGATATTAAAAAAAAAAAAGGGAACTATTCATTAAACAGTTGTTTTATCATCAACTAGAGCGTCCTTTTTTGACGGCCTCTTAGCAGTCGGATGATGTAATTTCATATGGTACATTAACCCCTTATGATGTGAATAGATATTTCTGCATTCAGGACATTGATAATTCGCACTGCGATAATGGAAAATTGTATGTCGCTGCAATTTGGCTCCAGATCGAAATTTTTCATTGCAGATTTCACACTAAAAGAATCTATTTTAATAAATGAATTAAAAGATTAAGGGTGAATTACCGAATAAGATGGGCTCCCATGAATATTCTTAATATGCGTATGTAAATTGCTTTTACTATTAAATCGTCTGGAACATTGAGGACAGGAAAATGGTAGTTCGCCGGTATGTATAATTGAATGGATTTTATATTGATATGAACAGTCTGTTTTGAATTGACATTTTGGACACTGAAGACGTTTTATTTCATTCTTAATGTGTCTGCGGATATGTTTCTTTATGCTGCCACGGGTCTGTAACGAACGACCACAAATTTCACAGATAAACGGCTTTTCGCCGGTATGTTTCCGGATATGCTGTTCGAGGGCATACTTTCCAAACATCATTTTTCCACATAATTTACATTGATCGGTGGGCTTACGTTTTCTACGAACGTACTTTCCGCGATCATCATAACAGTCGTCATGTTTACGATGTTTTCTTATCACGATTTTATTTGATTTTGCATTTGAATCTCCTCTAGTCTCCTCCCCATCTGATTCATCTAAATTTTCGATTTTTATGTTTGATAACTCAAATTGTACGTTCAAATCAGTGATCATCTTTTCTAAATTTTCCTCAGATCGTTGGCATAATAAAAAGAATTCGTACGATTGATTTATGATCTGACCACATTCGGTGCAAATATTTTTAGGACATGAATCGTTTTCGGACATGTGAATAGACGGAAAGCATACGTTTAATTTAGCCGAATAATTTAACGATGTTAATGGATCAAAGAAGTCGATCATGTCGGTTCCCATTTTTAAACAAATACGGCACAATTTTAATAAATCTATGGATTCGTTTCCGTTCTGTTTCGTTGTTGATCTCGATAATTGGTCCATATTTTCCTCTTGCTTCGAATGATGTAAGGAAGTTTGCATCTTATTTATTTATTTTAATAGTACCCGACTGTTTTTAATGATAAGAAATTATAAATTTGATAACAAATGTCAATGGCAATGGTATTGCCATATGATATTTAGCAGGCACTGTTTTATATTTTTAGTATGAAAGGGACGGTTTCATACCGATTTTACCAGATTTTTAACTCCTAAAATGAAAGATAGCTCCGGAAAATGGAAGGGAGAAAATGGGATATACAATGGGTTCGAAAGAGGGATGATATTTTAAATCCGACCGACAGCGATCGGATCGAAATTCCGTGTAAAAAATCAATCTGATTTTTTAGGATTTTCTTAATTGACTTTGATACAAAAAATTCACTCTTTTTTTAAAGAATCGCAGACTAAAAAGTTGCAGGGAATAATTTTGGATAAAAAAAATTAAAGAAAAATCACTTACATTGTAGACGGTTGTCGCTGAGTTCAATCAGAATCCCGATAATCCTGGTTCCAGATATCAATCGCTCACAATAAAATCCATCAAATTTAATTCATTTTCACATTTTTTTCCAATTATTAATTCAACAAAACAAAAAAGAATGAAAAATCACGGTTTGAAAAACCGCACACCAAAAAGTTGTAGCCAAAAGTCATTAATCTTTTTTTCCAATTTTCAAATTGAACTACTTTTTTTAAAAAAAAATTTCCTTTACCATTCGAAATTTACTTTATTTTTAATCAATACACTAATTAAATAATTGAAATATTATTAACATTATCGATTTTAATTAAAACAATGCTCAACCAAACCGATTACCGGCAAATATCATACACAACTGAACATTCAATTGTGTTGAACATTCCTGAACATTTAACTTAAACAGTAATTCCTTATATACTTCTCATCCCGTTTCGTTAAATCCATGTCGCTCTTCAATTAAAATTAAGGGGACCCAACCAACCCAATTTCTTTCTAAATAATAAATTTACTAAAATAAATTATAATTAATTATATATAATTATTTTGGTATATCGTATATCCGTGTCAGATAAATTATTAAAATTGGATTGTAACCGAAAAGATTTGACATCCTGAAAATCCTGACACTTTTTTCCATGCCGTGGAGTTTTTTTTCTTGAAATTTTGAAGAAGCTGCTTACAGATTTTGAATTTCAGGATATTAAGTAGAAGTTCTATGTCGCCATTTTCAAATTAAAGCCATATGGCAAGCAATTGATATTCTGTGGTAATACCAGTGTTTGACAATTTGTTAACCAAAAGAAATTGAAGGTCTCTGTTTTCAATTGGATAATTTTTTTCCTCGAGATTGTCCTGTCGCCTTTCTCTTGATCTGTCTGCGATAACTGCCAAACACTTTACGGTTCCTCTAGAATTGTATTCAAATACTTCCCGCGAACTGACGAAAGAATGTAAATAATCCACATTTTTATATAAACCCGGAATTATATTTAATTATAACAAAGTACCATTTAAAGGGAAATCTGTAACGAGGTTTAATATGTTCCGGAACCCTAGTTATTTCGTTGATTATTAAAATAAAACACATATATAAGACCTGAAAACAAAATTTATTCTGGAAATACGATGGATTTGGAGGCAGAAATTCTCTGTAGAATTTGTCTAATCAGCGAAAGGAACGTTATTGATTTAATAAAAATGCCAGCCAATTCCACAGTAAGTTATTTGGATAAATTGCAAACTTGCGTCCCTTCCTTGAATATATCCGAATCCGATCCGTACCCAAAAAATATATGCCCAAAGTGTGTTCAATTATTAGACAATGCATTTCAATTTTGTCTACTATGCATCGAATCAGACAGTAAATTACGAAATCCAATGGAAAAATTAATAATAAAAATGGAATCAAACGATGATGAAGATTTCGAAACAAACGAGAATATTGTATTAAGTATTGCGTTAGAAAAGTCTATAACAAAACGAAGGAAACATAAAACTGAATATGTGGTACGAAAAAATCCAAAGTGTTACGATGAAAATGGGAAGAGGATTTATAAGAAACGTACCCCAAAATATGAATGTGATATATGTGGGAAAATGATGTTCGGGAAAACAGCTATGGAACAACATTTACGTGTGCATACCGGTGAACGACCTTTCGTTTGTGAAGTTTGTATAATTCGAATTTAATTGAAATTATCATTTTTATAATTTCCCAATGTTCTAGCACTGTGGTAAATCCTATTCAACATACGGACATTATAAATTTCACTTTGAATCTCATAATCCCAACCAAGAGAAAAAATATAAATGTACGATATGCGGATATCAAACAGCAAATGCACGATATTTTAAACGACATACGATCATTCACACGGGAGAACGTCCATATACTTGTAACATTTGTTCGAAAAGTTTCAATAGGGACAGTACACTGTATACTCATATGAAGAATATTCACTCAAAACCATCGATTCCGGTATAAATTATATTAAATACTCCCATTCTAATTCAATCCTTTCAATTCACTTTTCAGTGCGAGTTTTGTGAGGGCAAATTCAACACTCATCGAGGATTACGACGACATATTATATGCCATTTTCGGGAGATACAATACAGTTGTGCGGAATGCAAGAAACTATATGCAAAACATGATAGCTTAGTTTATCATATGAAACAGAAACATCCGGGCGTTAAATGGCCAAAAGAAAAGGATGCTCTCGTCAAAAATTCTACAGGGAAAATATAATTAAATAAATATATTAAATTATTGCACCAATTTTATATAAGTATGATAATATGATAATACTCAATATTTTGGGCAATATATGGTATTTAATTTTAAATATTATACAAATGCCATGCTATCATAAGTACCTCGTAAATTAACACCATTTTATGAATTTAATGGACGTAGACACGCCCCTTAATTAAAATATGCGTGGACAAGAGAACACTTAACGAAGCCATATATTAGAAGTAAATAACGAATTAATTTGGCGGGATTTGGTATATGCAATTCGCTAAATTTCTCTTATTCAAAACACGACACGTACAACGTCGGGTCGATTCTCTCAATCGGTAACCTACTCTGATTGGTGGGGTGTATATACCGCTGTCCCATACGCGAGCTGTAAATTTAGTTCGTTGGAAGTGTTTCGCGAGTTTAAACGGAAATTTCAGTGTTCCATTGCAATTGGAAAACTTTTTATAATTATTTTAGTGACGTGAATGGAAATTGTGAGTGTCCAGGAAGTCGCAACGCCATCCATCTAATCATAAAGACCATCAACGGCCGGATGTTCCATCCTGAAACTGTGAAATAGGTTAGCATTTTAATTTCCGAATGATATGAAAACTGTTGACCGTACTGCCATTTTGAAAAATTTAAAGCGAACCAATTATCCGTTATTTTCTGGCAATCGTTTTTCCAGCTACCCCATTAAATCTATCGAATCTAATTTATTATAGTTGAGCCTTGAATTTCCCAAGTTTAGTTTCATCTCGTTTATAACGTATAGATTGAAAATGGAAATTGGAACTTTTCCGATCTTAGAGAAATAATATACTCTAAGATTCCGATTATCCGCCGAAATTTATATATTTCCGATGGCAATATCGAGTTTTGACAATTATTTTTCTTGTCAGTAAACGCATGAATATAAAGTAAATAAAGTTCAATTTTATTGTTAGAAAATATCGATCTATTTGCTAAAATAGGTATGAATTTAAAATCGGAAGAAATCTGTAGAATTTGTCTAGCAACCAGTAAACAAGTAATCAATTTAATAACATCAAAATATTTGAGTAAATTACAAATTTGCGTTCCAACCCTAAATATTTCCGAATCCGATTCATATTCGAAAAATATATGTGAAAGTTGCGTTCATCTATTAGATAAAGCATTTGAACTTAACCGATTATGCTTAGAATCAGATAAAAAATTACGAGAACAAATCGATGAATGTCTTATCAAAGTCGAAACAAAAATTGAGGAGGAACTGTCTGTTTCGGAATCAAAACCGTTACGAAGTTCCCAACAATTAAGTATAAATATTACTGCAGCAAAATCTACAAAGAAGTGTTCTGTAACCAGAAAAAAATCCGTGAAACAAGTTCTTGACACCAGTGAAAACACCACCGTCTTACCACCGAAAAGAAATAATCAACAGACTGATAAAGATGGGAAAAGAATTCGGAAAAAATTGATACCAAAATATGAATGTGATATCTGTGGCCGAAGAGCTTGTGGAAAATCGGATTTGGAAGAACATATCCGAGTACATACCCGTGAACGTCCGTTCGTTTGTGAGGTTGGTATGGCTGAACTTAATTGAACCGTCCATTCAATTTCCTATTTTATTTTTGTTAGTACTGCGGTAAAGCCTATACAACAATCGTTTATTATAAATTACATTTAGAATCTCATAATCCCAATCGAGAGAAAAATTTTAAATGTACAATCTGTTCGTATCGAACGGTAAGTAAACGTTACTTAAAACGACATTCTGTTATTCACACCGGTGAACGTCCATATTCATGTAATTTATGTTCGAAAATGTTCACCAGAGATAGTGGCCTGTATAACCATATGAAAAATATCCATTCAACACCGTATTCGGTATGTAGATATACGTTAATTTTATCGTATTGAAATTTTGATCCTTTATTCTCTTCTCAGTGCGAATTTTGTGAAGAAAAATATAACTTCCAACGAGGACTACGCCAGCATATTATAATTCATTACCGAGACGCACAATACGGTTGTCGCGAATGCATTAAAATTTATGCGACTCATGGGGGTTTAGTTCGGCATATGAAACGAGTTCATCCCGGAATTCCATGGCCAAAGGAAAAAGATGCCCTACTTAGCAATGTTTCTGTATTGGATCGTAATAAAAAAGACGTGAAATGAATGAAGGTGTAACTACAGCATTATTTACCACCTGTAAATCGCTTTTGTTTACTTAGTAGATATACTAATGGGTGTGGCATGGCAATAACTGATAGACTAGTCAACTTTGTGCTGGCTATAAAGCGAAGGATTTGTCCTAGTGATATTTTAGCGATATTAGTCAGCTCGAAGTATCGTAGTCGCTTAACTCCAACCCTTCGCATTAGCAAATTTAGATATGTACGACCGTTTTCTCTTCATCTTCGCAGATTCTACAGGCATTGCCCTGTGCCAGTCCCATCTTGTGGAGATGCGTAATATTCCTACAAGGAGTTGGAAATTCGAATATCCATCCCGTGTATAACGTTTTGTAAATACATGAAACCGACTATATTCCCATGATCTGCCAAATGTAATGTCATTATTAGGCTTAGGATTATTATGCATTTCTTGGCTAATATTAAGAGGAAATGGATTTCAAATCTATCCTTTTTATAACGAAACTAGGCAAATCAGCTTATATCGTTAGAGCATATTTTTGCATATTTTCGTATAAATGCATATTTTTGCATATTATTCTTTTAAAGGCATATTTAACACTTTACCAGAGATATATTAATACGGAGATATTCAGCTCATACAAAAAAAAATCCTAACATTTAAAAGGGTACTGCTGTAAAAATCATAGGCCCCTGTCTGGTACACAGAAACAAAATTAGGTAAATAGCTATTGACGCATGCGCATACACTTCTATTTACTTTTATTTACACTTATTGTTCTTATTTATCATATTGTTGGGTCTCTTTGTTCATATATTCATCATATGTGATGTTCCATAGGAAATGGGACCTTATCT
>JANTOP010011896.1:0-15050 GCA_027564815.1 Symmerus nobilis | reverse complement strand
TATTATTATAAATTTATTAATTGTCACAGGTTTAGTTTAAGGTAGTAGTCTGGTAAGTTAGGTTGCAATAATTAATTTTTTGTTTCTTACTTAAAAGTTGTTGAGTTGCTGAGTTGCAGAGTTACTTGAAGGGATATTATACGCCCTAGGCATAGACGATTAATGTAAGAATGAGTTTTTTAAAAAATATCTGTTCTTGAAATCTTAAACACGTTTTTCAGTCTGCCCGGGTGAGGAAAAACGTTTTCTATCCGACCGATTCGTCTAAAATTTTTACACGTTATTCTACACATCAGTAGTTCTCGCCGGGACTAGGATCTTTTCTGTTCATCCCCAATTTTCCATTTTACAGCCCGATTTGTTCCTGAAAAAAATCAATTTTTTTCAAAGTTCACAATTTTGTTATTTTCTGATCAAATTTAATAATCCTAGTTCCGGCGAAACGACAACTCTACAGATTAATAACACAGTTGTACACTAAAAAAAAAATGAGACAGACTAGGTGGATTTTGATAATTCGGGTATGCTGAACACGATAGCATCATTAGTTTTTCTCCTACACGTCACATTTCGGAAAAAAATGCTTCCAAAAAAGTGAATTTTTTCAGAAAAAAAAGCTTTCAAATTTTGATCAATTGAATTCAAACATATTTATAAACTAGAACTAAATCATATTTCAATCGAGAAATACATTTATATACAGGTATGCCCCCTATAACACGGTTAATTCGGTCAACGCATTATGATCAGCGACCCCTAATTAACTAAAACCACCCAGTCCAGTTCAATTTTTTTTCCCAATTTTGTACATTTGTGTAATCAATTCGATTTTTATTTCAGATGTCCTCAAGAGCCGAAATCACCCGGGCAACCACGTACCTTTTTTTTAGGCGTCTACTTTGACCAATAATTATAATAATAAAGCGTGGCTTTACTAAAGCGTGGCGTGACTAAAATGAAGTCAAAAAAATTTATTTTTATATCCTTTAGATCAAGGGTCGGCATCCTTTCTAGACTGCGGGTCAAAATGTGAGTATTAAGACGACGTTTCGGGTCAGTGGTATTATCATTTTTAAAACAATCTTTTTTTGGTGAATATGATGCCCCAAAATCCTTCCCTGCTTAAATGCGGGATAAAATTATTAAAGTGAAGCAGTGGCGTGTGTTCAGCATCTCCATAAGATGGGGAGAATTTATGTGCAGATTTCTTCGGCCGGAAAAAATTTAAAAAGGTTAAAGTTAGGTAAAAATAAAAAAATTAAATATTTCGGAATAGTCGAAATTTATCTATAAGAAAAATCAGAAATTCGAAGCTCGTACCGAGAAACTAGAACATCGGACATCGCAACATTTGATCCGGATTTCCCAATTATTTTCTTCACATCCAAACAAATCTAATGAAGCAGGAAGCTTCTAAATTAGCTGAGGAAAAATACAAAAATATCGAAACTAAACATTTCGTTCAAAAGCTCTACAAAAACTTAAAAACTCCCAGAAAGCTTAATTTCCCGAGCCTTATTTTTTGCGTTTTAAAATCTATTTTCTATCACAACAACGATCCCTTAACGAAATTGAAATTTTTTCCAAAATAAAGCATTTAAAATCCCGTAAGCTCATTGAAAGCTTAAAATTAAAATGTTATTTTGAATAATTTGGAATCGAATCAATAAATTCAAATGAAATGTGGAATTTTTGGCAGGAAGCTTATTCAAGCTATTAAAAGCACAATGATATCTTCAAGTTTCGAATTTAATTTTTAACGTTTAAAAATCTATTTTCAATGCAGATAGATCCTTTAACAAATTTTCATACTTTTCCAAAAGAAATGCATAAAAAATTTCGAAAGCTCATTCAAAGTTATTAAATAAAAAAATTTGAGTTAGAAATTTGCAGCAATAAAAATGCTCTGCACCTTCCGCGCATTAGACTGCGCGCCACTGAAGTAGAGACACATATACTGAAAAGTCTCGAATCTACAGAATTTTGCATAAATCAAATAACCAATAACAACAAAATTAAAAACATTAATGATTAGGTTGTTCTATCGAGTATTATATAATTGGCGTCAGGTCAATTGAAATTTTTCCCTGTTTGTAAGGTATGTTACACATTCTTTTCAGAACTGAAGTGGGTCACTTGAAATTATCAAATGGGTCACTCGGTGACCCGCGGGTCATAGGTTGCCGACCCTTGCTTTAGATGTTAATTATAACATACTAAAAAAACAAAACCATTGAATTTTATTTACCCATAAAAAAAATTTCCCGAAAAAGACGTAAAAATCATCCATAATTTCCCAGACTACTACCTTACATAGTTTTGGCGGAATTAAAGAAAAATATATTTTTGGCTCTTTTTTTTTTATTAATTTCCCCGAACTTTAGGCACAATATGAGGCCTTCCTGTTTTCTTTTAGTAGTGCAGGATGCAGTTAAAAAGATTATTGCAAGGAAATTTATTTCCCTTTAAAAATTCATTTATGACTTTCCTTGCTTGTCAAAGGAGATTATCCGTAGCTCTTCTCCAGCTTTTCTCCATCTTCAAACTTATTATCTTTATCGTAGCAGCATTTTATCATTATAGCAACCAAAATATTCTAGCTACTGCGATGAACTGTTAGGGTCAAACCTCCCGTAACATTTAGGGTCAAACCTCCCGTAATGGACATTTTGTATACTAATGTTTAAAAAAGTGGTTATATAATAGAAAAATTTTAATACGCTTCCTCGAATTATTTTTTAAACTAGAACAAGTAATATTGGACATATATCTTTAAGAAATAGTTTTTCAAAATTGACGTAATAGATTACGAAACTAGCTGGAAATTAACAATTTTTTATTAACGATTTTTATTTTATCAATAATTCGGTTTAAAAAAACTCCGGATTATCAAATGATGAAAATTAAATACATTTATAGCAAGACTTTGAAAACCATTATTGAAGAAATTTTAAATATATAATAATGGTTGCAAATCCAATATGGTCAAACCTCCCCAGTCTACCCTACTCTTTATTTACCATACGACTTAAGCTCGAAGAGTACTTGAATTAAGAAATAATATTGAATTAAGAATGAAAAGGATATTCGTATGTGTCCCTCTCGCGGAATGTATACATCTTATTTTAATTCTGTTTTCTATTGAAGACGGCCTATAGGGACACTTCACGAATAATTAAGGACAATTATCTCAGATCCTGCAAATTAAAAACAATTTTCGTAGATATTTAATTCCAAATTTGGAATCTTCCTTCCAAAATGAGCTTTATTTACCGAATAATTGTCGATATTCTCTCAGCTGGAGCAGTCTGTGAGCAGATGTCGCCTTTATCTCGCCAGGTGCGAATGAAAAGATCGCATATCCACCCAGACTATTTAGATATGAGGAAGCTCCTGAAGCTCCGGTTACGATAGGTTGAATATTCCCTTTAATATTGAGAAAAAAATTCGGGACAACTGGCCAAAAATTTAATTCTAACAAATTTTTACAAATTTAATAAATTTTAGAATTTCTGATTTTTATTTTTTAATGAAATTTTGCAAATTTCACGAATTTTTTCGGCTCTCAAGAAATTGTTTAAATTTTCATAAATTAATTGATTTTTATAAAATTTTGTTTAAATTATAAGCATTTTTGGGGAAGAGTAACCGTTTTTCTATAGTGCTCCTCTATCGTCCCTTATAAAATCAGGGAGTTAAGTTCCTAACAAAATTTGTTCTATAATTTCCTCATCGTACCATTAGATTTAATATTCCTTATCTAATTTTTCGGTTCCTTAAAATAATTTTCCAGAAATTTAATCTTGTCGGGAGACAGTCAAGGAAATTCAAAAATCTCTAATTTTATTTTTCTTAAAAAAAATTCGTACATTTTTTTTAAATAATTTGGAAATAATTAGACTAAATTTTTTCTGAAAATTACTTTTTCTATCGAATCGAATTATAAAAATATATTTTTTGAATCCGGATTCTAATAGAAAATTGTATTGTTGGGTTATCTTCAGTTAGCTTCTTTGCTTTCTGATATCGAAAAACGCCCAAGACACTCAGGTAAGATACCGACTGTAGAGTGTCGGTCTGTAGGCGCCTACTCAATAGATTATATTAGAGGTAATTTTAAAGGAAACAAATCGTATGTTATTGGCCACAGTATTCGATAATAATAAATATTCCTGAACAAATAAACACCCTGCAGCCTTCCAAATATATACTTTTTTTTCTATTTAAAAACTAATAATAAATTCTATTACCATAGGCAAGGTTATAAAGTTTATTTATTTTAAAATAAATTTTAATTAAACCATAATGCAATTCAAATGTTATATTTGGCATATTTTTTTTATTATTATTATTGGGTGCAAGTGTTGGGTGTTTTTTATTATTTAGACACCAGACCCATTTTATGAAAATAATTTTATTATTTAGCAATTTCTTACATTGAAACATCTACCGACCGTTCGGAAATTCTGAAATTCATAAATAAATTTTTAACCGTTCGCTAAATTGATGTTCTCCTGTAATTATCAGCAACAGTTATTGTCTTATTAAAAACAATAGAGCAATAGACTGTCCCGTGGGTGTTGTACGAGTGTACAAATAAATTAAATAATTTATTTTCCGTATAGTATATTATTAAACTGTTATTCAAAAATTTTATCTAATAAATTTTTATTAACAATCGTAAGAAATTTGCAAATTTAATTTTATACACCAATTGTAGATGAGTGTTAAATTGTTATATTGTTTTTCAATAATACAATTTAGCTGGTGATTAATCATATACGAATATAAAGTATATAATTATTATTGATCCATAATGATTCGTGGTATTAAAAAAGCCGCAACTCCAAAAAGAACGAATTTACACACCGGCTGGAACAAGGAAACCTGTATCCAGATATGGTAGATCGATACGGAAATTCTGGATTATCTTCAATGAAAAATTTAAAATTACCTGTAAAATATATTTAATTTAATAAAATAAAGGATAAACGATTTTTACTTTCTTCAATAAAAAATAAATTCTGTTTCACCATTTCCTCTCCAATTTCGTTCGAATATCAGTCCTGTGGGAATTCTGTAGAAAATCAAGACTTCGGGAGAAGTCAAACGCACACAGTTGCTTTGAAAGGTTAGGTAAAAATATGAAAATGAAATATTTCGGAAAAGTTGGGTTCGTAAAGGTTCACACCGAGAAATTTGAATTTCGGACATCGATCGGATCGAAAAAAATGTAATGATGCAGAAAGTTTATAAATTAGTTGAGAAAAAATATCAAAACTAAAATTTTCATAAAAAAGCTCTGCAAAAACTTAAAAGCTTCCAGTAAGCTTTGTTTTCCGAACATTATTTTTACATTGTAAAATCTATTTTCTATGCAGGTAACGAACCTTTAACTTTAAATTTAAAGTTTTCCCCAAAAAAACTTCAAAAATCTAGAAAGCTCATTGAAAGCTTAAAATTAAAATGACACTTTCATATAATTTGGAACCGAATTTTATCCCATTCATTAAATTTAAGTGAAATATGAAATTTTCCCAATAAGCTTATCCAAACTGTTAGAAGCCCAACGAAAGCTCCAGATATTGGCCTTTTAACGAAGGCTCCTTGAAAGTTTAAAATTAAAATGTAATTTTTATATAATCTAGAATCTAATTTTTGTTCGATTCATTAAATTTAGATTAAAAATGACATTTTCGGCAAAAGCTTTCTCAGCCTATTGTAAGTTAAAAGAAAGCTTACAGTTTCGAACTTAGTTTTTTACGCTTTAAAATCCATTTTCTATGCAAGTAACGAATCTTTAACGAAATTTCAAATTTTCAGAAAAAAAGGCCTAAAAATCTCGAAAGCTTATTGAAAGCTTAAAATTAAAATGTAATTTTATATAATTTGGAATCGAATTTATGTCCGATTCATTCATTTAAAATGGAATTTTCGCTGAAAGCTCGTTCAAACTATTAAATCGCAACGAAAGCTCTAAGTTTCGTACTTAATTTTTTATAATGTAAAAATCTATCAATCAATCAAGAAATGTTTTAGCTTAATAGCTTAAAAGCTTTATGATCCCTATTGAACCACTTTCTTATCTTTTAACGGCTGTCAAAACTTTGCCTAACTTTTCTGATTTTTTTTTCCATTTGGCTCGACTTCTTCTTGACACCCTTCATTTTCATCATTTTACCGATTTCTGCAACTTTATTCACGAATTTTCTACCCTTTCAATAGAAGAAGTCTGAAATATCAGACGGTGAAATAAGGAGAAGCTGGTAAAGTTCAAGAAAATATAGATAAGAGAATTATCAATCGAACGGGCCGAATGCTTGAAATAATACATTGCCATTCCGACTTCTTTCTGATTTATGATTGCAAACCAATCAGACAGAGTAAAATAATGTTGATGGTGCGGCTTTTTTAATGGGCACAACTGCATTATTTTTCTACATTTGAATTGAGAAATTTCCAATAAGCCTCAGAAATTGAAATTGAAATAAGTATTAAACAATTCAAAAATTTCGATAATTTGATTACTTAATGAATGAACCGTTAACTGTACCTATATATAATTTAGAAAATAATTAATAATTGAATTAATATTACGAGGGATTTTTTAATAGAAAAATAATACAGCTGATAAATTAAATAGATATAATTATATATTAGTTTTTTAAATAATTGAATATTTAATTTAATTTTTTTGGGGAACTTTATCGAAATATAATATCTCGGATTTTTTTTTCTGAATTTTAGACATCAAAATTAACATATTATTTCGATGGAAGATAACAAGATTTTTAAAGTACGGAATTTACTACTCTCGATATATCCTGAAAGGTCCGTCCTTTCATTATT
The DNA here is from genome assembly GCA_027564815.1 of Symmerus nobilis. Taxonomy (NCBI): domain Eukaryota; kingdom Metazoa; phylum Arthropoda; class Insecta; order Diptera; family Mycetophilidae; genus Symmerus; species Symmerus nobilis. The sequence continues at coordinate 8,201 of JANTOP010011896.1, read as the reverse complement.
CTCTGAATAACTCTAACTCTAAGAATACCCAATCACTCCCCTGGAATTAAAGAGAATCCCCCAGATCAATCGTCTTCAAATTCGGACCTGTATCTTCGGAACGGCGAATTATAGGAATGAGTGGTTCTTTAATAATCCTTCCGGAAATATAGGTGCTCTGAAAGCATTTTGAAGTTTCTATCTTCGATAAAATTTGGAAATCTTTCGAGATACAGGTCATTTGTACCAACTGTGAATATTCTGGGATAGGAAATTAGTTGAATTTTTATACTAATTCCCAGGATTTTAGATAATAAATTATTTCATCCTAATTACGAGTCAATTTCAGGAAAATTGCTAACCAATCGTAAGATCAATTTTTAATTTAAAAATTTTATTAAGAAAATTTTGCCCAATTTCGTAAACGGTTTTTTTCCTCAATAGCCGATGAACTAAATTGAATACCAAATTTTACGGTTTCGAAATAAAAAATCATTTAAGCCAATTACGAGATTAGTTTAGGCCAACTGCAATATCAATTTTTAATTTAAAAATTTTATTAAGAAAACTTTATTCAATTTGACTGGACATTTTTTTCTTGGCCGAGTTAGGCCGGTTCGATAAATAGAAAATTAAAAATTTATTCAAAAGTAAGGAAGATATTTTGTAATAGGAGATCAATTAACAGGAGGACAATTATCTATTTATGTTCTACCCCTTTAATAAATGATCCATAGATCTTGAACTGAGGGTCCAATTAAATCGAAAATGGTACCAAATTAATTAGAAGACATTCTAATTTTTAATCGTATTTTTAAATTGATTAAAAATATTTTTTTTCGGGACAAATAAATGCTGATATACTTTTTTGTTAATATTCGCGATATCATGTTTTGGTAAAGTTCCACAGTATAATAGTAGATATTTCGAATTTATATTTCCTTATTTCACACCGATAAATATCAAATTATGAAATAAGAAATAGTTAAAAGCTTATTTTACAGTGGATTGACAAGAAATAAATCAACGGGATATGGGGATTAGGATCTTTAAACATTGTTTTTATTAAGTAAATGGCAGATATAACAGCGAGAAGTAGTTTAACATTCTCATGGATATCTATTGTCCATCAACTGTAAAACATTTTTCTAATATTGTATGCTAATTGAATTTAATTAGTTTAAATTTAATATTATATATTAGATATTGTCCATGACCGTTTGGTATTTTTTTTTATTGGAATATTTTATTCATTCCGTTAAAATAATATTTATTTGTGTTATTGAACTGAATTAAAAAAAAAAATCAAACAAAAACTTGACTTTCATTGATGTTAAGTCTCGAGTTTTTGTTTCAATTGATTGATTTTTTTTTAATTCAACCCAATAATCATTAGCATTAATTAGTTACGCAAATTTTCACCTTAAACTTGGGAGCTTATAAGGAAGTTTATAATTTAATGAAACCGTAGGTATACCGAATTTCCTTATTATCCCCGGAATGTGTGTAAATATTTTAATTAATTAGAATAACTCTTTATTTCATGTCATTTATGCATTTTTAATTGTATGTATTTTGTTAATAAATTATTAAAAATCTCGTAATTATATTATTTTCGATAAATTCATAAATCATTAACAAAAATTCATTTCATTCTTTTTCATTTAAAAATCAAAAAAATCAAAAATCAAAATTCATTCATCCACAAAACCAAAATTTATCAAAATCCAAAAAAAAAATCTATTCGATCATCATCCAAAAAAAAAAATATACAGAAGTTCGACAGGAAGCTGTACAACTTGCATTAGCCGCATTAAAAAATCGACCAAAACCTAGTTTGCCTATGCCATCCAAACGAAGTTCGGTATTAAATCGAAGTCCCGATCGTGATCGGGATGATACAGGTAAGACAATATAAGTTTTTCTTTATTTGCTAAATTTTTATCAGGAGAAGTCGGATACTTTCGACAATTATTTTGTATATTTTTAAAATGAATAAAAACTATTTAATTTAAGTCGCTTTTCTTTATTACAAACGCTTAAATCTATTTATCTTATTTTATTTGAAAATTATCTAATTAGTCTTAAGACATTTCTATTTATTGCTTTCAGCAATATCAAAATCTATAGTTAGAAATCTCTTGTCAGTCAATAAAAATTAACGAGTTTCCTTGATTAATAATTTATTTAAATAAACAGAAGTTGCAGATCTATCTGTCTGCAATTTATTTAAATTGTTGTTATGAAGATTATTTATTTTTCTTATTCAATATCTAATAATTATAGAAAATCGAATGGATAGAGAAATTAATAAAATGAAATACTGCATGTTTTCATGTCGAAATTATTCTGAATAATTAATTACAATCTAATAAAACTGCATATTTTTGAACTATTTTTTTAGAGACATCTGATCCGGTAAATCTACCATTTCTTGAATTTTCCCAAGTTGTTCCTTGTTAGGATGTTGTGTTTCTGACTTATCCCTCTGGATTCTAGACTTTTTGCTGAAAGAAAGTAAAAAAATCGTTACAGTTTTTGAATAGTTACAGCTCCGCTAAAATAATTTAATTTTGATGATCTAAAGCAAGGGTGCACAGCGCCTAACACATAGGGGTATTTCATACCCCCATATAAAAATGAATCATTAATAGTTTAATAAATTTTTAACAATAGATTTGTAACATTGAAAAATAAAACTGCCACGGCGAATGGAACGGGAATATAGAAAATATAAAATAGATCGTAAAATAATTTTTTTGCTTTTCCATTGTTCTTTAAGCCATAACATGGCATAAAACCCAGGAACAATTTCAAAATATATTTGCTTACCCCTACAATTATTTTACGTGTGCATCCCTGATCTAAAGATCTCTTTTGTAACGTTTGGATTTTCTATTGGATTCTATTGGATATCAATAGTTTAGGATGTTCTACTCTATTCTCCTGCTCTGTGCCAACAATGCTGCCGCTCTGTGCTGCTTTAACAGCTAATAAAAAAGCGCATAAAAATGAGAAGTGGGTTTTTCAAGTTTGTTTCTAATTTACAATTTTTTTTAGAGGAAAATTGTGTATTAACCAAATTTGAATGAAGGATTAATTCATAATTTAGCGTCGGAAAAATTCGGGCAGGAACCAGAAAAAAATCTAGCCAAAAATCAAAGAGAAATCGATAGCTTACTTTGAGCTTAAAAGATTTTAAGAATCTTTTGATGGAAAATTTCAGTTTTGATTTAAATTTCAGTAATCCGATGACAAGTAAATTCCAAAAAAATGAAATAAAGCTAATGAAAAGCTCTAATGGAACTTTGGGAATTTTATAAAAGCTTTATGGTGGAAATTTCAAATTTCGGTGCAGTTAATTTATTTGGCTGGAAAATATAGGTTTCATGCCGTATAAAATTATACCCGAAAGTTAAAGCTTTTTCTGAGCTTTTTTGAAATTTGAAAGCTTTTAAGGGGAAAATTTAAATTTGATTAAATATTCATTAATTGGATGAAAAGTAGAGTTTTAATATATAGCTTTCATCGAGGTTTGGGGTTATCAATAAAGCTTTTTTCAGGAAATTTCAGATTTCGTTACAGAAAAATTATCTTCAAGCTTTTCTAATCAAACTTCAGATTTAGTTAATCAAATAAAACGAATTGATTTTCCTTGGAATTTCCTGTACTTTACGAACTGAATTTTCCACGTATTTTCTTCCGGACATGGAATATCCACTTATTGAGGCGGACGGAAGAGGAAACAATTTTCCACCTTTAGTCTCACTCTATTTAATCCCTTTTGACCCATATGTTGGTCGTAGGGATTTGTAAATCCTTTTGGAGAACAATCAATCTCTCATCTGATATCATATTCTCCCCGGTTGGTTCTTCTATAGGTTGCAACACCTAGAAGCTTCCAAATATCTGTCAATTTATATTGTCGGGTATAGGTCGTAAAAATGCTAGAATTTCCGGTGAAAATATCGGCAAATACATAAAAGTCGAATAAGGTCGAACAAGTGGGGAGATAGTCGACAAAAGTAGGGAAAATCGGGTGAAATTCCTAAAATCGAGACAAGTCGGATAATCAGGATTTTTCCCGATAATTTTTGACTAATTTCCCGACTATTTTCCAAACCTCTTTCTCACATTTCTGATATTTTTCTGATTTTATTTTTTTTTTCTTATCGCGACTTTTTATTAAATTTTTGAATTTTCTCAACATTTTACTAGCTTTCCCGATTCATTCCCAATTTCTTGACTTTTTCTTCAATGTTTCATGCATTTTCCGTACCCTTACGGAATTTGCGTACTTTTACCCACCGACTTTTTCAGCCGATTCAAGCGTTCCGATATTTTTAAGAGTTTTACTACTTTTTCGATTTTTTGCGACATTTTTCTGACTTATTCTAACTTATGCCGAACCTTTTCAATTTATTCCCAGTCCTAACTTTTTTATTAAAACCAAATTTTCAACGAAATATGCCCAATTTCGATCATATGTCCCCTAAGACGGTAAATATCTAGATACTTAATCGGTAGATATCAAATTTTTTAATTTTAATTTGTTCAGTAAGAGTTCAAGTAACTTTCATTAAAATTTCAGAAAAATCTCTGCCATAATTCCGTAATAATTTCGAAATGAAATTAATCAATCGGCAACCTAATTTAATTATCATCATCAGCTAGTTTTGTGAGTTCGATTGTGACTGTAGATATCTAGATATTTAATCGGTAGAAATTTAATATTTCTTTTGCAACCTATTCATCAAAGTTAAAATTACTTTCATTCAAAATTTCATGAAATTCTCTGCCATAGCACGATAGATTTCTTACAACTTAGTAATATGAATATTAAACGGTTTATATTCAGTCTATATAATATATTGGAGCGGAGACTATAGATATCAAGATACTTAATCGGTAGATATCAAATTTTTTAATTTTAATCTGTTCAGTAAGAGTTCAAGTAAATTTCATTCAAATTTCATAAAAATCTCTGCCATAATTCAGTAATAATTTCGAAATGAAATTAATCAATCGGCGACCTAATTTAATTATCATCGTGAGGTAGTTTTGTATGTCGATTGTGGCTGTAGAATATCTAGATATTTAATGGGTAGAAATTGAATATTTCTTTTGCAACCTATTCACGAAAGTTAAAATTACTTTCATTCAAAATTTCATGAAATTCTCTACTACAACACGATAGATTTTCTATAATTTAGTAAATGAACATATGCAATAAGCAGTCTATATAATATATTCGTATTGAGACTGTAGATATCTAGATACTTAATCGGTAGATATAAAATTTTTTAATTTTAATCTGGTAAGTAAAAGTTCGAGTAACTTTCATTCAAATTTCAGAAAAATCTCTGCCATAATTCCGTAATAATTTCGAAATGAAATTAATCAATCGGCAACATAATTTAATTATCACCGTGAGCTAGTTTTGTATATGAATGCGGCTGCAGATATCTAGATATTTAATCGGTAGAAATTAAATATTTCTTTTGCAACCTATTCATCGAAGTTAAAATTACTTTCATTCAAAATTTCATGAAATTCTCTGCCATAGCACGATAGATTTTCTATAATTTTATATTAAACGGTTAATATGCCGTATATATAATATATTCGAGCGGAGACTATAAATATCTAGATACTTAATCGGTAGATATCAAATTTTTTACTGTTCAGTAAGAGTTCGAGTAACTTTCATTCAAATTTCAGAAAAATCTCTGCCACGGTTCTGTAATAATTTGGAAATAAAATTAATCAATTGGAGGACCTAATCACCTTCAGCTAATTTTGTTATTTTTTTTTTACTTTGGGTTAATTTTAATTTTAATTTTTTTTAATTGTTTAAAATTGAATAATTAATGTTGTTTTAAGAAAATAAGTATTACAATTAACAAGTCATCAATCCACTGACACATCCCCTTAGGACATCTCCTCAGAAAACTCAACCGCCTAAGTTTTATTTGTTCACCATTTTATTATAGAAAATTAAAAGTCGTATGTCTGATAAGATAAGTGTTTTAAATATAAATATTTTATCCATTTAATGTGATCGTGCGAAGCTTCTTTTTTTTTATTAGATTTTTCCCCTCATTTTGTACATAGAATTACGACATTAAATGTTTAATTTAAGATATCAAAAATGCCTCAAGATGTTTATATTTATTTTTTTATTTTTCAGTTGATAATCACGTTTTTTTTTCAAATTTAAATATATTTTATTTGAAAAGATCGCTTTAAAATAAAGCTGTCGCAATTAAAATATTTAAATTTATATTTCCGCTTGTAACTCGTATATTTGCCTATCCAAGTAAACCCTGTGTTAAGATGCTTGCAAAAAATAAAGCTTGAAGTCTCTGTGCAAAATAATTAATTTTTTAGTAAATTCCATTACCAATTACATAATTAATTGACCCGCATCTAAATATAGATCCAATTTTATTTAAATATAAATAAACGTATGGAAAATTACACTGTACGATGTTTAATATTACACCGTAGGGGATGATTTAAATATATTCACCGAACTTAACTCTAATTGAGATTAGCCAGGCTATTTTCTGTTAAAAGAATTCTTTTAATTTTAAATTGACAGGATTTCGTGTCCATGGGACACCAACAAATACGGCCATCTTAATCAGGTTACGTGGCTGTCTCCTCTACACTCTAGCTCCGTCAATTTCTTCTTAATAAATTAACCAGTGAATCTCACAAATACCACATCCCCCGACACCAAAAAATCGTGTACATCCAAAGGGTGTACCATTAATCAAAAATGTTTTCGGGTCACCCTGTAGAAGAAAAATATTTGTTTCAAAGTTTTTTTTTGGGTCACCGCAAGAGAAAAAGTTTTTTGGGTCACCCTGTAAGAGGAAACAATTTTTGGTGTCTAAAAGTTTTTTTGGATCACTCTGTAGAAGCAAAAAAATTTTTCATGCGACGGTTTTTTTTTGGTCACCCTGTAAAAAAATGTCGGAGTCCGAGCGGCACCCCCTTCCCCGAACTACCACATCAGGGAAGTCAGTTGTGGGACTTCGTCGCACAACCACCTTCTTTTAGGACGGTGGTTTTTGCCCCGTGTAGTAGCAATTTGTTTTGGTAGATATTGCCCTTAAGAAAGGGGGTGGGGGAGGGTCGAGTGACCCACCGTTGTATTCCCAGATAGATGGCGAGTGCCCGTATTTCGAGCCTTTTTTTATAGCACCCCTCCTTCCTCTCAAAATTCACCCCAAAGTCGAAAATTCAACTTACCAACATTTTTAGTGTCGCTTGCGACATGAAGGCGACATGGCCAGATTTTCTAATATCCCTTAAAAGATACGTAAAACGGCCTCTTTTTTTTTCTTTGTTCTTACTAATTCTTAATTCAATGTTGCTGGTCTTCTCGTAGTAAATACCAGGACAATTACCTTGCCATGAAACAAATCTGCGCGTCACGGACGTTACGTATAGGTGTTAGAATGAATAGACTCCCTGCTAATCTTCGTCATTTACCTGTTAATTTTGAGTATTTTAAAAAAAAAATCTACTTTCCATCCCAGATTCCAGTACCGATGATGATTCGATACCGGAAGAGCGAATGGCAACCCCGGATCGGGAATACAATTATCCGCGTGACCATTTAAATCTAGCGAATGAACAAATGAAGCAACAATTATCTAGAGATCGATCCGGGCGACACCAGAACAGTAATGTGTCCGAACGTCGGCCACAGAATCTTCCACCCCTGGTGAGTAGATATCTCCATACTTGTTAGTTGATTAAATTAAATTTTTAAAATATTTTCGTAGCCCCTATCGGATACATCAAGTGCCGGATCTCCACCAGCTGTACACCGCACACAAAAAAATAGTTACGATTTAACGGATATTTCTGATTTCCATCAACCACCCAGACCATGTAAGATCCATGACAATATCTTAACCTATCCAATTCATAACCGAAAAATTAATTAATAAAATAGATGCAGCACCGGACATAACCCAATTCAATAATACAAGACGTGGTGCGGATCGGGTGACCCGTTACGTAAACGTATCCCAAACGGAACCGGGTGATACAAGTACAACGGGACGTTGGAAGGTGTCAGCAAAAATCCAGCAACTTTTAAACACATTGAAACGGCCTAAGCGACGACCGCTACCCGAATTCTATGAGGACAATGACATTGAATTGGAAATAGCGGCGAATCCAAAAGATCCGAATGCACCGAA
>JANTOP010011895.1:0-31609 GCA_027564815.1 Symmerus nobilis | reverse complement strand
CCGGAAAATTTAAAATTTGAAAATTTCGGTAGGCATTTAAATAAGCGGTAACTAGGGAGATTTACCAACACCATAAGTTGAGGGGGTCCGCTCACAATAAATATATTTAAAATCCCCTTAAATATTACCATTTGCGTTATTTGCATGAAATGCTCCAACAATTTTTTTTTAGAATTTTTTTAATCTAATTATGCCAAATTAATGCTTAAACATATTTAAAGTAAATTTTTTTTTAAAAATCAGTGTTTTTAAATACCGGTATACCGGTAATACCGGTATCATACAAAAAAATACCAAAATACCGGTATGATTTTTACCGTCCGGTATTGTATTCCCTAACGCGAACTGACTGAACTTAATTAAACATTAATTAAGGAGATTTAATTATTCTAAAATTAAGGACATTTTCACCCGAATTAATTCATATTACTTCTTGATTCCGGAAAGCTCATTCCCCCGACCTTACTTAATTTGTCTTATATGATACTTCGTACTGACGATCGAATATTCATCAAGCTTTTCTCGACATTTTCTTAGCTTTTCCTAACTCTGTCTGATTTTTCACAATTCCCGTCACTTATCACTGATTTTATCCGGATTTCCTCTAATTTTTCCCTAATTTCATCGACCTATACCGACATTTACGAGGGTGTCCGGCTGACTTTCTGCCGGCTTTTCCCAACATTTAGCTACCTTTGATTTATCCTCACTTTAACCGATTTTTCTGATCGGAAGATTGGGATATATTGGATGGAAGTTATTTTTCTTGTTATTAGTTACAATTTCCTAGATCATGTAGTAGTTATCTATCAGATATATCGTGAGGATACCTGCGGCTCTGATATCTTTATTACCTCAATTAAATATTTTCATCTGCATACATTACCTTTCCCAAGGAAATTTCTTAACCAGCTCCTAATCCGATTTTTGCAAATATTTTGCGGGTAATTTATTTTCGTCTATTTGTTGGTACCAAGTAAACAACTTATCCGGATGTTTATGGCAATTCTTTGGATTTATCCTAAATTTTCCTGTATTTTAGCCATTGTAGAAATTAAAAAAAAAGGAAAGTTATCAACTAAATGGATCGTAACTGAAATTTTGAAATTTGTTGCGTAAATTATAGATATTTTTTTTTTTTTTTTGGAACATGATAATTCAATAATTTCATTCAACTTTCAACTTTCACCAAAATTCGGTGATTAATTTTATAAAAATTTTGAAGAAACAGTTTCTTTATTATTCATTTGGGAACAATTCTTCGTTATTAGATTTCCTCCGCCGAAAAGAAAATAATTTGGAAAATTCGTTTTTCTTCCGGTCCAAGAAATAATGAAAATTAAGGGCAAATTTAGGGTAAAGATTAGCAGATAAATTCTGATTATCCAAATCTCCTTTGCAAGCTTACTCTTTCTAGTTTTTCGAATAAAATTGCAATATTAAATTGAATAAATTTGGGATTTGAATGAATAAAATTGGGAAATTAAATTCCAAATAAATGTATTCTTCAGTTTGAATTATTTTTTTTTTCATTTTGATCAATTGTCGATTTTTAATTGTTATCTTCGATTTTAATTTACAAGTTCAAATTTTAGAAATTTATAATATTTCCCGGATTTTCTAATTGTCATCAAATTTGTCGATTTTCATAAAATTGTTTAATATTTATGGTGAACAATCACTGATGAGTAGAAAGATTAATACGGAGCGGCTAGGGTGTGAGAAAGATTTTTGAAATTATAATAACTCCGAATTTAATCGGTAGATTTTAATAAAATAAATTTCAATAAATAACTGAATGATCAATTAATTTCACTTTTAAATTTTATTAAATTCTCTGCTACCGTCTTGAAGATATCTCTATCTGTTTTTCAAAATATCTCCTAATTTTTTTTTCTAATTAGTAATATCCAATACATTTTTTTATCATATTTTTAAAAATACATATCCAAAAATTAAAAAAATTAAAACATTAATTGTTGCTTAAGCTGGACTTATGTAACCCCTTAATTAATTTGGAATCATTGTTGATTTAATTGGGTAATTCTAATTATCTATCTGCTACCCATATCATATCTGAAATATTATTTGCGGAAGGATACTGGGTAATCAGATTGCGAAAAGGATACAACTTATAATGAAATTATTTTTATTTAAAATAAATTTTCTTGATCTCGATCCAGCCTTTAATGGTTTATCACAGTGGTCAACTTGGTGGATTACAGATTAATATTTCAATATAAATAGAATTATAATAATAAATTATTGTTCGACACATATTTTGTTTTTAAATCCAATGATTACTGCAAAATTTATTGCAGGATAATTTAATGCAGGTAAATCATTTGAAATGCCGTACATCAGAAGAAGACCCCAAGTGCATCAATATGCATTCCAATTAATTTAGTTTGGCCATAATTACACTTAAGGTCCTTTTGATATTGAGGTTTTTCGGTGGATCATACTACATAAATCATTTATTTATTTATGTAAATTAATTTTAATTTAACGTTATAATTGTTACAGGGTGGTAGATAATTATAACGGAAATTTTATGATTTTTCAGAAGATCGAATTTAAGTTTAAAATTAACATAAAATAAATCGGGGTAGTTATTAAGGAAAATTAATTTATTAAAATATAAGTAATATTATGTATGTTTCAAAATATATTTAAAATTATAATAAATTAAATAAATATAATTAAAATGACTTTTAATAATTTTTATTTGACGATCAATATTTATATTATTTATTTAAATGTCATTAGTTTACAAAAATATCTCTTATCTTAAATTTATTGTTTAAATTATTTAATACTTAACCTAATGTTAACAAATCTAAAAGAAATGTTAACTTAAAATTACTTAAATTACGTCAACAATTTACCTCGCCCGCTTTAGCTCGCTATCTAACCGAAATTATCTCATAAAATCTGTAGTAAAAATAGAAGTAAGTAAGTACACTTGCTGTACTGATCCATAATAATTGTTCATAAATTTATTATGAATTGGTTATACTAAAATTGCAACGTGCATTTGATGTGCAATCAATTTAACCATGCGCATTTGAAGTTGTAAGTATTTACAGTTACTACTACCGATACACCTACACCTGTGTACTACTGCAACTTAACCGATCTTTATCAAATGTTGAAATTTTGAATTTTCTAGATAATTTCACGCGGAGAGGGAAAGACTGGTAGTACTGTAAACTAATAAAAGCTTCTGTATCAAATCGTTTATTTCTGTTAGTATTATATTCGTTTCTGTTAATGTTAATAATATTTGATAATAATTTTACATAAAATTAAGTCTGATCCATCCATCCAACAGTATTGTTCTTCATACCGATAAAAGCAAAGCCCATCAAGTTTTAAAATTATTTATGTGATTTACTGAACGTTTTACTGAAACATTTTATTAAAAACGTATTAATATTTTGTTTTTATTTTTATCGGTCGAGTTTGTTAAAAGACCGTATGTTAAATGGTGTGTGTAAGATGTTTTGTTAAATATTATTTTAAATTAAACATACACTTAACTGTCGGTTTATGGGGGTAGGTATATGGCCAACGATGCAGATTTATATTGTAGTTTTTATCGGAATATTAAAATTACTCTCTGCTAGAACTGGAGATATCTAACGATTTAATCGGTAGATTTTTAATTTTTATATTTTTATTTATTTGGTGGTGTCCGATTTATTGTCTGTCAAAATTTTAGAAATTTCTCTGCCACCGTTTGTCCGTGGCATAGAAAAGTCAATAAACATCATACAATTTACATACGGTTCGCTAGAACTGTAAGCCTATCTAGCTATTTAATCGGTAGATTTTTAATTTATGTTTTTCAACCTATTTAGTGATATTTTCTTTATCATCTGTGAACATTTTAGAATTTTCTCTGCCACCGTTCGTCCGTGGCATAGAAGAGTTAATAAAAGTCCATCAATTTATATACGGTTCGCTAGAACTGTAAGCATATCTAGCGATTTAATCGGTTTTAATTTTTTAAACTATTAAGTGATAGCATCCTTAACTACGGTGAAAATTTCAGGAATTTCTCTGCTACCGTTCAGACGGTAGAAGAAAATAACAAAGGTCTCTCTTATGGGAGTAACCAAGATTCTTGAAAATATTTCTGTTCATTTATTTTATTTTAATAAAGAAATTCTATAAAAAGAAAAACAATTAAAAAATTAATTAATAATTGTTAGTTCAGCTTAATAACGCAATGAATAAATTTTTAAATGATTTTATTATAATTTAAATGGTTAATTATTTATAATTAATAACTAGATTAGTTTTGGTGCTTTATTCTCTAAAACCGCCGTTTTTTGTTTGTTAATTATTTATTTATTTACTTAATTATTAAAAACAAAGTGATATTTCATTAGAAACTAGATAAAAAGTTCACAACAACAATTAAAATAAAACAATTAAATTCTCCTCTTCTTGTTTTTTAATTTTATTTAAAATTTTTATATAAATTAGCTTAAAATTAAATTTTAAATTTTAAAATAGCAAGGATTTTATTAAAAATTAAATGATTTAATTTTTCTTTTATTTTAAAAAGCATAAATTTGAATTTAATAAAATTGTTTTTTAATTTTGGTTTTGTTTATTTTTTAAATATAAAAACAAATTAAAGCACATGTTTGTACTAATTAAAAACGAAAAATAATAATAAAAATAAAAACCAGATCGAAAAACGTAAAATAAAATAATAAATTAATTAATTAGAATTAAATTTATTAAAAAAAAATGCGATGATTTTATTAAAAATGTTAATCGATTTCTTTTCAATGATTTTTGAATTTTAAATGGGAACTCTTGATAATTTTTTAAATAATTTAAATTACATTAAATACATTCAAGAATCTGGTAGAAGAGATTTTCTTTTTAAGTATAATTTTATTCTTGAAATATTTTATTTTCATTTATTTTATTTAATACTTTTGAACGCAGGGATCCTTTAAAAAAAATTAATTTTATGAAACTGACACCACTCATGTAAAAATCCTTTTTTTATAGCCAGAATAGCAAATTTTCTTTAATCTATCAAACAATTTAAAACCCATTAGGTAAGATAGGGATTACTAAAGCCCCGCCCGTTCGCTATTTCAAAGCCTATTCAAATTCTTAAACGCTTAAAGTACTTCGCAAACAGTCTTAAAATAGTTCTTAGTGCTTTTCTAAATCAATTAGGAATATTAACGGCTTATCGGAAGTCGGAAAAATGGACAAATATTGGAAAGGGTCGGTAAAAATCGGAAAATTCGAAAAAAAATTGCGAAATGCGAATGCAAATATGGAGTTAATTCAGAAAAGTAAAAAAAATTTTGGGAAAGTCTAGATAAATTCGTCAAAATTCGGGCGAATTTCAAAAATATTGGAAGAGTTGATTTGAGTTGTAGAAATCGACAGAAAAATCGAAAAAGTTAGGAAATATTTTTTAAAAGTTAGATAGAATCCGCGGCAAGATGCTTACTTGCTGCTAGAATTTATTGCCAATCAATGAATTTTTAATATTTGGAAAGAAATTTACCGTAGCTAAAATGACCTAAACGTAATTCTGGCAATTTGAATTTATAGCTGCGGATTGTATATTAAAATAGGAGATGCATTTAATCGGGCACCCAATCATGAGCTACGAAATTATTTGGTGGCAAGCCAATGGCAAGGGATTATTAATAGAACCTTAGAATTCCCCCGTGATGTCATTTTATAATAAAGAACAAAGTAAGGTCCCTAGTGGTCCAAATTACCAGGTTAAAAAAATCATATGATTTGTTTATTTTCTAATTTCATTTTTGGTACATTTTGGAAATGAAAAGTGTCAATTTTTTGTTACTTTTTAATTCAAAAAACCCCTTAAATCGAGAAAATCGGGGATGGGGGGTGAAGATTAATTTTTTGATTATTTATGTCTCGATTAATTGTCTGTTTATTTTTAAATTCTAATTTTAAATATTAAAGTAGCAAATTTTTTAATTAGTTAATTTTTAATTAGTTAGCAAATTTATTAATAAGAAATGAGTAAGGAAAAAGCCCCATTTGATATTTAATTAATCTAAATAAATTGTAATGAAATTAAAAATTAAAAATAAATATTTATTATTCAGATAAAAGCGCGTTGGGTGTCATTTATTTTAGATAAATAATATAAATCCATTTATTCAAAAGCATTAAAAAAAATCTTAAAATTTGGATCGATCTAGATAATTAAAATTTTAATAAAAACCCGGGTCACGAAACATTTAAAATTGGTAACTAATTTAAAAAATTTAATTTCAATTAATTAATTTCATCATTTCATCAACTTAAAATTTTTATTTTGCCAGGATTTTTTCGGATTACGATTTAATTAAAATAAATTAAAAAATTGGCGAAAATAATAATTTCTTTTTTTAAGTAATAATTTCAGACAAAAAATTGGTTTTATCACTCAATTTTTTCGAATTTATTAAAAATAAATTTTTGATTCCATTCAAAAGTGGACATTTTTTAATTTAAGAGCTATAAAAAGTCTTAAAGAATTTTGAAACAGTTTTGAAATTGGTTTCTTTAAATCTTTTAATTTTTAAACGTCCTGAATAATCGCATATAAAATTATTTCAATTCTAATAAGTATGAATATTTTTCTTAAATTGTTTAAATCGAATTTCATGATAGACAGGGGGCAATTAAGGATTGCTTGATGATGAACATCTCCTGGGATTGCTCTCTTGGTGGGAAATCTCTTCTTTGTGGTTTGTAGTAAATTCAATAAATTGAGGCATAGATTAGATGGAATACATAATTTTTGCGATTTTCACGAAATAAATTAAAAGGAAAATAATCGTTGAGAAATGCATGACATTTTTCTCGTTACAAAATTTATCCAATTTTCAAAATTTCTTTCAATTTATAGAAAATCAGATTTTTTAAAAATTCATATAATTCTGACGGTTTTCTAATAAATTGGATGAGTTTAGAAAAAAAAAATTTCTAGTCGAAATTTTTGCAAATTTTGCGATTTTCTAGATATTTCTCGACTTTTTATAAAATATTCTGAATTTTAAAAAATTTTCTTCCATTTTTAAAAAATTTCGTGTTTAAAAAAAAAACGTGTAAATTTTTGATCGGGTGTTTTATTTAAAAATAAACACCAAAAGACGAGCAGAAGAATGAAACGACGGTTTTAAGACGAGACATACGATACATTCGTATCGACGTACTATTATACATATTTTTACTAATATTAGTGTTACCACAGGCCTCCTATCTCTGGCTATCGTGTTATTATTTTGTTTTTTTTTTACCATTTCTGTGCTTAGGCATTTTTAATACTTAACTAAAATAGTAGTTAATAAATTCACTACTCAATACTATACGTTACAAATTGGGACATACGACATACACACCGATAGAGACGATTTAACTAACGATTGCATTACGTGGTTCGCTTACACTCTTGTCGTGATCATCATACCGTCGAGTTCTCGATCGCGATTTATAATTGTGTAATTTTTGAAAATAAAAGTACCTCAAAGAGGTGTTATAAGAAGTACATTATCCAAAGAAAAAATGTCTATATATCGATATGAATATTTTTAATGTGATTGATAGTTATCAGTGTCAAGACCACTTTTTTTTAAACGGAAAAGATTAATTATACATCTTTTTGTGTAAAAAGATATTCCCGCACGTGGTATAAATTTAATAATACATTAATTAATTTAGATTTTATTTTTTAAAATTACTTTTTATAAATTATCCAAATATTAAAAATATAGAAATATTCATTTACCCAAGATCGATGAAATTTAATTATAATTTTTATCATTAAAAAAAATATGTAAAAAGTACCTAACCTTTATTGGTATTTTCTGATAATAAAAATAGTCTTTTTATCAGTGTAATTAACCCTATACTAGTTTTACCACCTTTCAATAAAATAAATTAAATTTACAATTATATTGACTGAATGAAATATCCAATTAAATTAATACATTAATTTATATTAATTTAAAAATATTAAATTAATCGTAAGAAATATCCGGTGTTGAGTGAACTGGTAAAGGCATTCAACCTATAATAAAACGTCATGACAAATGAACCATTTAAAAATACGTAATTAATTTATTAAATTTAAATGACTTAAATAAACACCTAATTAAATATTATTTTATATTTATACGTAATAATAATAAAAAAAAAAACACGTTGTTGGTCGGAATGATGGTCAACAAAATAATTCTTTTAAAGATGACGATTTGTTGACTTTATTGTTTTTTTTTTAAAAAAAAGGAAATTTTATTGTTTAAATTTTTTTATTTCTTAACGGAAAAATTTTATTATTCTAATTGACGAATTAAATAATTAAAAAATAGGTAAGTCCGGATGATGTTGATTAAAACAGTAATGGAAATTAAATCGATTTCCATCACTGTGTCCACAGAATTATTTATTTTATTTTTATGATTAAATAATTTATAATAAAACACGTACTTGAATTAGATGGTCTTTTAATTATTTAATTTTTATTTTATAGTTTGTTAAATAATTAAAAACATTTAATGTTTATTCTTTCATTTATTTATTATTGAATTCATGGAGTGTTAAATTAATTACAGAATATTTCATTTAATTAATTTAACATTTTAAATATTTTAATTTGGAAAAAATTTAAGAAATCTACTGGTTTTCGATTTAAAATGAATTTCAGATATTTTATAAATTTTATACGATTCTCAATCTCTGATTCTTTTTTCCTATTTTAAGGATTAAAAAGCTTTATTTTTCTAAAATAATCATATAATAATTTATCAGTTTCTAAAAAGCTTTATTTTTCTTTCCTTAGTTTTTACGTTTTAATTTTAAAATCTATTCTATATCCAAATAATATTCCTGTAACGAAATTTAAAATTTTCCCAAGAAAAAAATTGAAAAATCCCGAAAGTTCATTGAAAGCTTAATATTAAAATATCATTTTATATAATTTGGAATGGAATTTTTATTCGATTGATTAAATTTAACTGAAATATGGAATTCTCGCAGAAAACCTATCCAAACTATTTAAAGCTCATTGAAAACTAAAAGTTTCGAACTTAATTTTTTACGTGCGAAAATTTATTTTCTATCCAGATAACGTTTCTTTAACTAAATTAAAAATTTTTTCACAAAATGAAGTTTTAAAAATCTCGAAAGCTCATTGAAAGCATATTCAATCTTTTTTGGCCGATAGATGAATTTTTCAAGAAAATAAAATTATATAAAAATGTATAAAATTATATTTTAATTAAAAGCTTTAGATAAGCTTTTAGAAATTTCGGAAAGCTCTCTATAAACAATTTTAAATTTCAATGACGTTAAATTGTTGGAATAGGAAATGGATTTTAAAGCGTATTAATTTAAAACTGAAATTCAACAGTTACATTTCTGCTAGTTTTAATTTTTCTACCGAACTTTTTTAAACATTTAAACTGAAATTTTAGACAATAATGGTATAATTCAAAATTGGTTCAAAATATACCCAAAAATAGAACACGGTGGTAATAAATAAGCTCTTTATTCTTATCAACCCGGTAAATCTACCGATATTTAATAATACGTCTTATGAATCAACAGGAGGATGACAGACCCGGGTCGCATTGGTACAAAGATTAACTCTAAAAATCGTGAGAGGGGTTAGTAAATTTAGACTTTTTGACCTTCTATTGAAGGCCTTATCCGAATCAAAAAATTCGGCAACATAATCTGATCATTTATGGGGGTGATTTTGACAATAAGGGTATAGTTACGGGGACGACAAACTAACCATAACATTTATTTTATCTAATTAAGAAGATTCGGAATTTATTTAATTTTTAAAATAAGAAAATCTATAAATAATTAAAAAATAAATAATATTATCGATATGGCGGAAGGTGTTTCCAGATATAAAATTAAAAATAAATATTAAAATATGAAAACACACAGAATATGCAATTTATCGGGAGAATCACTAATTACTATTGAAAATATAATAATCATTGGATATTTGATATATTTTGATGAATGATTGATATATTGAGAATATAGTTGAAATAGTTACAGATTCCTCTCTCAATTAAAAATTGCAAATTTGGATTTCGGAAATCTAAACTCACTAGAATCTCTAAAATACTGTTTGTAGGTAATCGAAATATTTAATTAGCAGTTGTAGGATTCGGCCCGACCCACCATCATCCGCAACCGTAAAATATTGTTCGCAGCTGTGCTCTATTTAAACATTTTGTAAATAATGATTTCCAAATTGAGAAAATAAAAGAACGAGTGGAACATAACTCCTTGTTATTCTTTTCAATTTTTTTAAGGGTTTCCCGATCCCGGTGACGACCCTTTTCTTATAAGAAGTCGTAGGACGCGACTCTTATAATTGGCGCCCAACGTGGGGCTCGAACCCACGACCCTGGGATTAAGAGTCTCATGCTCTACCGACAGAGAGCATTAGGATAGAGTAATTCGGAAACCCTTACCAAGAGATAGATAAGAATTAAGTATTATATTCTAATATCTAGTAAATTGACGTATTTTTTGATATATTGACGTCAAATATTGACGTATATTTCACAGACTTTCGTTGGCGAGAAATAAGATTGGCCAGCCTGTAGCTGGAGTTTTTTTTTTTTTAACATGTACCACCTCTTTTTTCACATCGACCTAAAAGGTCTTCTGTCCCAGTCCCAGTTCCAGAATACCCAGTCAATTTGATGGATCAGCCTATACCAAGATTCTTGAAAAAGTTCTAGATCTCGCAGAAATTGGTTTGTTTGATTTGCTGTGGTCTGGAAAAAGCATTACCAGGCGAGATCCATAAGGTCCTCACCCTTGCAATGGCTTCACATTCACAAGGAATATGAACTGGTGTTTCCTCATCCTCATTGCAGAATCTGCAGATTGATTCTTCCCATCTTCTTATCCTTTTCATGTGAGCGTTAAGTTTACAATGACCGATAAGAAGTCCAACTAGAAGTCTCAATTTTAATTTCGGTTTGTTCTTCAATTTCAATTACTTTGTGAACCGTTCTGAAGGAAAACGGATTTTTCTAAAAAATTTCTTCGAAACGGGGAAAATCTAAAAACGCAGAATTGTTCCCAACTGAATGGTGAAGAAATTACCTTTCTCAAAATTTTAATAAAATTAAACCCTGAATTTGGGTGAGCGTTGAAAGTGAAACGCAAGAAATTGGGAATTTCTTAAAAGTCAACTTTTGACGGAATTTTAAAAATATGTGTTGGGATGGGATCCTCTTACCATATGCTGTAAATAGATCACCTTTATTATCCCACAATTGTATTCATTTTGAAAGTTTAAAATTTTAGATTTTCCCTGAAATTCGTGAGCATCTCTTTGAAAAGTCACCATTTTCTTGATAAAACCCGTAAATCGATCCCCATAAAATTAGGGGATTAATTCTCTAGAAAAGATTTCTCTACAGTTTCCTTACTATAGTCTTAGCTTTCATTTCGCATAATTAGAATTTCTAATTTTATAATAAAATTTCCTGAAAATC
Organism: Symmerus nobilis; assembly: GCA_027564815.1. NCBI lineage: Eukaryota > Metazoa > Arthropoda > Insecta > Diptera > Mycetophilidae > Symmerus > Symmerus nobilis. Next base: position 20,069 of record JANTOP010011895.1, on the reverse strand, counting down.
AGTTTCAATCCGAAAATTCAATCAAATGCGGGAAATATTCAGGAGTAGTTACAAAATTCCTAAATTTGAATAGAAAAATCAGAAAAGGGTAATCTGCTAAACTCTAAAAAATTAGCAAAAAAATTATGAAAAATTAGAAAATCTTGAGAGAAAACCGATAAGGTTGGAAAAGTCAGAAAAACGGAGAGAAGTTGAGAAACCGTCCAAAAAAAATATTGGAGGACGTCGACAACAAATGTCGGGAAAAATCCCATCAAAATAGGGGAAATCTCGGTATTGGGAGGAGGGGAGGGGAGGTGGAGGGGGAGGAGGGTTAGGAACATCAAAAAGGCAGACGGATAAAATTACAATCGGAAGAAATTCCGGAAAGTCGGTATAATCAATCAAGAAAAATTGGCAATAATTTGGATATATTAGAGAAATTCGGGGACAGTAGGTCGTGCCAATCAATTAATGCTTAAGTTTCGATCGGCCTTTGGTACGTCTGCCAAAAAGCTTAATCCGATCGAGTTTCACCCATAATACAATCGAAGGACTAATTTAAAGACTATATGAATTTAATCGGAACTAATTTAATTACTTCGTATAAGAACGGTTATTATGAATGATCGACCTTTATTAGCCCCTATTAAATCCAACCAAATTTAATCAGGTCCATCTCTGACTTTTCACATACTTTTACTAACATTTTCTCAACTATATCTTCCTTTTTCCTGCCCATCCTTGATTTTTGTCGAGCGAAGTGGAGAAAAGTCGGTTAATGATAGAGAACTTGCCAGTAAAAAGCCGAGAATTGACAGGAAAAAGTTGGGTATGGCAGAGAAAATGTATTCTAAATTTCTAAATCCTTTCTTCTTCTAAATTGCTAACTTTTTTTATTGATTTTTTTACCTTTTCTGACATTCTCCTATTTCTACCAACTTCTACGATTTTTCCCCAATTTTCCTGATATTTCGCCTTATTCTAAGTTTCAGTTTTCCTGGCTATAGCAGTTCTTTTTAGTTTCCATGAGTTCATGCAAATTTTATGATTTAAAATTAAAATTCAGATTAAAATTTAAAAGAATTTTTAATCAATTAATTGTAGGATCCTTTTAGGAATATTCCCTACAGAATTGGCCAGATTTTTAGAGATTTTTAAACCGATTTTGAACTGAACCAGGAAAATCCCCGAAGCAGGACATGATTTTTATGAACCAAATTCAAGCCATTTCTTTAAAAGAATATTTTTTTGTAAATGGCTGGTGATTTGCTCTGCTATCGCTAGACATACTCTCAACAGATAAATTAATATATATTTTGAATTCAAATAATAATTCAAATTTCGGAATTTCAGTTATTTAATCATCTGATCAATCTCCGAAATTTAAATAATTTCCAGTCTAATTACTAATAATTTTATCGATTTCAATTTTTATAATATTTTCCGAAGCAACCGATTTTTAATCGAATTTTTTTCTAATTCCGAATAGTCAATTTACGGCCATTTAAATTATTCGTTCAATATGGTTCGATTATACAAGGAACTCCTTCAATCCATTCAATTATTTTAGTTGCTAAGATAAGAAAATAATTTGGATGAATTATTACATTTGACGTCGGGGCATTTCTTGCAAATTTTTGAATAGGTTCCTTTCCTACTTGAGAGACCCACGGTTCCAAATTGGGTATTTTTCTTGAATTTCTTAAGTGAGAATTTGAGGAATTAAAAAATTATAAATAATTAGATTAAATACTAAGCACTTATATTTATGACCCATCCAACCGTTTGAAATATAAACAATTTCAACTAAACTTTGGCCATAAATTACAATCCACTCACCACTGTTTTAGAAGTATAGAAAACAAATAGGTGATAAAAAATTACCACTTTTCCTTCAAGTGCCTATTCAATGAAAATTTTCAAATAATAATGTGTGTCAGTAGTGGGAAAAACAGTATCGCGTTCATTTTTATTAAAAAATAAACAGAAATAAAAATGAGGAAAGAATTACAAGAAAGAAAAAAATCGTAATATTAGACTCATAAGAAAAGTCAACAATTAATATTATCATTATCATTTATTTTCAAATAGCATTTTATATGGGACAAATTGAGTAGGTAGATGTATGCCCGTTGAATTTAAAGGGATGTGTTCAACAGTGAACAATCAGTTCACTGTTCAACAACAATGGTTAATATCAATTGAAATTAACTATGGATTGATAATAACCATTTAATAGGAGGGTTAATCGGAAATTCAAGTTGTTCACTGTTTAACATTAGTTTGGAAATTTGAAAGAAATTTACGGAGGGGGGGGGGGGGGGGAATTCTGTTACTTTAGAAGTTCTACCTACAAAAACCCAGACAATTTTGCAAATAGAATTCGAAACTTTGAAATTTTTTATTGAAATCATACCTACCTGATGTTAGTTGAGAGTTTTCAAGTTTTTTAAAAGCTTTTGAAGGAATTTTTCCAAATTCGTTTCAAATTTCATTAATCCGATGGAAAGTAGATTCCAAATACAAAATACGATATTTTAATTAAAAGCTCTAGACAAGCTTTGAGGAATTGAACAGATATTTCTTTACAAATAATGAAAATTTAATGTGACACTATTATTTAAATGGAAAATAGGTATCAATGCGTACAAAACTACATCTGAAATTTAAAGCTTATTTTGAGCTTTCAAGATTTTCAAAAGCTTTTGAAGGAACATTTTAGTTATGTTTTAAATTTCAGTGATCCCATAAAAAACTAATTCCATATATATGATATAAAACTAATTAAAAGCTTTCAGAAAACTTTGGGAACTTTTATAAAAGCTTTTCGATGAAAATTTTAGATTTCGTTGCAGTTGATTTATGTGTTTGAAAAATAGGTTACAATACGTATAAAATTATACCCGAACGTTAAAGCTTTCTCTGAGCTTTTCCGATATCGGAAAGCTTTCGCGGGAATATTTCAGATTTGATTAAAATTTCTGTAATCAGATGGAAAGTAGATTACAAACAAATTAAATAGAATTTCTATTGAAAGCTCTCAGTAAATTTCCGCGATTTTAATAAAGCTTTTTTGAGAAAATTTGATATTTCGTTATAGTGAAATTATTTGGCAGAAATATAGGTTTCAAAACGTATAAAACTAACTTTCAAGCTTACATCTTTCTTTTTGAGCTTTTCCAATTTTGAAAAGCTTTTGGTGAAAAACTCTAGATTTCATTCAAAATTAATTAATTGGATGAACATTTGATTCCAAAGAATAAACAAAATAAAATTTTTACCAAAAGCTCTCAGTAAACTTTCGTGTTTTTTAAATGAGCTTTTCTGAGAAAATTTGAAACTTCATTTTAGGAAATATTGGACTGAAAAATAGATTTCAATACGTGTAAAATTATATCCCAAAATTTAAGCTTTCTTTGAGCTTTCAAATTCATCAGAAGCTTTTTGGAGAAAATTTCAGATTTTATTTAAATTTAATTGAACCGATTTAAAATGGATAACAAAATTAATAAAGTAAAGTTTTAATTAAAAGCTTTCATAAAGCTTCGGGGTCATCAATAGAGCTTTTTTCAGGAAATTTCATATTTCGCTGCAGAAAATAATTTGGATAGAAAAATTATCTGAAACTAAAACCTTTCTTTAAGCTTTTCTATGCAAACTTCAAATTTAATTATTCAAATAAAAAGAATGGATTTTCTTTGTAATTTTCTTTACTTTACGAATTGGATTTTCTACGGATATTCTTCCGGACTTGGAAAATCTAATGTTGCAGTATTGTTCTTTAATCATTGGATAAATAAATTAAATTATCAAAATTAAAAAACCATCAACCCACGAATTTTGGTAAGGGTTATAGTTGAACGTGGTTATTTAAACAACCACTTTACCGGAGAATTGGTTATAATTTCCTCGGAAATTGAAAATTTTTAAATCTCACTTATAGCTCATTTAAGGGATGGTTTAATAGAGGTAATGAGATAAAACCTTAAAGGGTTATCTAACAAAGTTATATTTTTAAAATTATTTTAAAAAATTATCATTTATTTTCGGGACCAGTTTGATGAAAAATCAAATTTTCCAAAAATTTTCTTCGAAACTTGGAAAATCTGATGACGTAGATTTGTTACCAAATAAATAAGAAACAAATTATATTCTTCAAATTTTCGTGTAAAATCAATCCCTGAATTTTGGTGAATTTTTGAAATCCAATATTCCACACTTATGGTGTGAGATGTCGATTTTAATAGAATGGAATGGGGTAACTCTGACGGAGAATAAAGAAATTGTTATATCAATGATATTAGAATTTTATTTATACAAAAGAAAACTATAAAATATAAAAAGAAGTAAATGACTGGTAATACTCATACGTAGGACCTAAAATGGGTCAAACAGAAAAACATACTTACATTTACTTGTTTATTGTGCAATATTAGTATAATTATTATATTATTATTACTACAAACAAATAAATGTAAGTGAAGTCTTCTTTCTGTTTAGCAAGTTTTATTTCTTTTCGTGAAGAGGCGATCATATAGTTGAAAGTGTATTAATAATTAAGTGCATTTATGCATGCGCATGAAGGAGGAATATTCATTACTTTTTATCGTACAAACTATTTCGGAACAAATAGATTTTTTTCCAGCTAATCTACAAATGTCATTAAAACAAAATGATCCTATTTATTAAGCGAAAATAATTTTTACTATTTATTTCTTTTATGTAAAATTAAGAGAATTGGAATGGTCGTTTAATTAACGAACATATCACAATACGATTTGTTTAATGGTACCTCCTTTGCATATCAGTGAAAGTTTGTTGAACAGAAAATTTGTTGTTAACAATTGAACAAATTATCTTTCTTCTTTTACGACAGTCATATTTTCTGAGACTGTTAAAATTCGGTTGATAAGGAAAATGTTTCAACAAATTCTCCAACAAAATATCGAAATAAATAAGATTATTGTTTTTCGAGTTGTGAAGTCATTTACTTAAAACCAATCATATCAACGAACTGAAAAACAAACAGTTACCAATGATTTCAATGGTTTTTTTTTTCGTTGATTAAATGTTTCATTTCGTTATCTATTGGTTAGTATTCTGATTTCTCCGTTAAACGATAATAATGAGGGATGGTGGTTAAGTTTTTTTTTGAAAACCCACAACTGACTCAAGAAAAATGTTTTTTTCCAAGAACCTCAAATTAGATTTTAGATTACCTAATTGAGTATTGAGAAAAACCCTTCAACAAAATCTATCAACATTTTTGTAAAATAGATTTTTCTTTAAAAATTTTAATCAAAATGAACCAGAAAATTATAAACAAAATTATAATTTTTTTAAAAGCTCATAAATCGCTCAGAAAATTTCTTTTTTCCAAAATCCTGGAATCACATTTTAGCTGACCTCATCAAGTATTAACGAAAAAACTATCAGCTAAATCGATCAAGAGTTTAGTTTTAAAAAAAGTTTAATTAAAAAATCTTGATCAAAGAAAAGTAAGAAAGTTATAAGGAAAATAATGATTTTTTTTAAAAGCTCATAAATTAGTCAGAAAATGTTTTTTTCCAAAATTCTGAAACAACTTTTTAGTTCAAAGTTTAGTTCAAATTTATAGAAATTTTATTAAGAAAAATTTGATTTCAAAATTTTGATCAAAAAATTAAAAAGAAAATTATGTTCCTTTTCCAAAAGCTCATAACTCACTCATAACACTTTTTAGTTTATCTCATTAAGTATTCAGAATAAGACTTATACCTAAATTGCCCAAACTTTTCCTAGAAAAAAAAATTAATTTCAAAATTTTGATCATAAAATAGTAAGAAAATTATAAAGAGAATTTATAGCATCCGGGTTTAATAAATATCATTGTATATTACCGCAACAGCACTAATTATAATTCGATAAAGAAGCACAAAAATTATAACTTAGTAATAGTAAATTACCATATATAATATAGTATATAATAATATTCGTCGAGGAAGCCAGAGCAGAAGGGAAGGAGTGGAACGAAGTGAAGGCTCTGGCCCAGAACAGACTAAGATGGCGGAGGAACATTGAGGAATAAAAGACAAGATGATGATGATGAATAGTAAATTAAATTAAACAAAATTGATCTTTCTTGACGATATAGTTTTGATAAATAATGCACTGCTGCGGTCACACTTGTCATACTACATTGAGAAAACCAAGAAAGTGAAAAAAGAAGGAAATAAAAGAAACGCCAAAAAATACAATTTGTGTTCATTTTTTTGAAATGGACAATAGCCCTTAAAATGAGGATCCGGGACACCATCCCCCTCCGCCCAACTAGTGTACTAGCCCCACAAATTATGATTTTTTTCAAAAGCTCCATTTTTTTCCAAAATCCTGAAATTAGTGCTTAGTTTACTTCATAAAAGATTCAAGAAAAAAATTACAGCCAAGTTGAATAATTTTTTTTTAAAAAAAAAAATTCAATTTCGAAAATTTCACAGATTGCCGTACCCAATTTTATTTTCTTTCTAACACATGGAAGTTCGGGGAAATTATATGATTAAATCTGGAAATTTAGGTATAATTTACCGGAGAGATTTTTTCGAGTATATGCGTGAATGAATTTTATGGAATTCTCTGCTACCGTTAGAAGAATTTCAAATTTTACCGATATTAAAAGAATTTTTTTTGGAATTTTTCTGATCCGACTTGAAGGCTCGGCACTTTTATATACTTTTTCCTATCGTTTCATTAAAATGGTTTGGATTTTTTGCCGATATCTTTCTACCGAACCTTCCTCCGAATATTTTCTAATTTGACTCGATATGGCTGCGACATTTTGCCGCTCTTTTCGTTAATTTTTAGTTTTGGTTTGTTGAATTTAATGATTAGGGGACGGATTTTTAGGTGCTAAAAAATGTGTTTTAGGTGACATAAATATTCCCTAAAAATGGCAAAATAGTAAATAAAAATTGTAAAATATGCGCTATAAAAATTATTTTAGGTTCAAATAAAATGACACCTATAGCATGAGAGCAGAATCGCACAAAAGCTATTCGTTAAAGGGCGAGAACAAAAACCATTAATTGGGTTCATTTAATATATTATACATAGGGTGCGGAATCAATGATTGACCACTAGAACAAGTGGTTGGCCACCAAAATTTGAAATTTGATATATATTGAACATAAAACCTAATAATTTGAATTTTTCTTAATGATGTCGGTTATTTTATTTTTTAAGCTAGGAGTAGTTTGTCCGTTAACAGACTTTATATTTCGTATTGCTTTTCTCCACTTTTCCACAATTTAGAACTCCAAGTGAACATATAAGTGGGTAGAAAAGCATGAGCGGCAAGGAACGACATATTAAAAGTTTAGTCATATCGACGACCATTTATTCGGAGTATTAGCATTCGGGAGAACTAACATTAAGGGGTCAGTTCCCAATCTCGAAGGCTTTTTTCAAAATTTTTTTTTTCATAGAAGAATTTATTTTATTACTTCCAACTTTTTATACGTGAAAGAAGTGATCTTAAAGTGCTACAGAAAATTCCTTCTTTTTTTTTAGTGCAAAATCTCGCTGGTATAGCTGCCTGAAATTGCCACTATTTGAATCTGGCGTGCACGCTAACTCAACTTTGGAGCTTCTGAAAAAAAAAATTCAAAGATAAAACTTACCGCTATAGCGCAAACCAAAAATATTCACATTCACGGTTTAAAAAAACAAAATGGCGGACTTTTGAAATTTTCGACCTTTTTTTCAACATGTTTAAAAAAATGGATTAAATATTAATGGATAATCATAATCTTGATTCCGGCGATAGCCATATATGTGTGGAATATACCATAAAAATTTCATTTAGATAGGTGCAACAGTTTTTTTTTAGGATGCACGCCAGGTCCAAAAACATAGTTTTGAGAAACGCGCGATTTACTTTTATTTTCTCGACAATAATATTTGAAGACCCTTCTATTATGACGCATTTTTCGACCTGTACTTGAACTTTCTGACCAAAATTATAGTTTCTATATTAATACTACGTATATTTACTACTAGAATCAGGAATTTTTGAAAAATTTATCCTAAAAAAAAGATTGGGAACTGACCCCTAAAATTTAATATTTTATTAAATGAATAAATTGAATACGAATGAAAGCTACCTTCTTGTAATTTGCAGCTCCTTGAGAAAAATGAAAGTAACGATGCAACATGTGCATCTAGTGAGTTGTTGCGTCAACTACAAAAGCTTCCAATGTGACTTTTGTGATAGCTTAACCGCCTTTTTATATTTAACATCTTATTAACAGCGTATTAGGGTGCACGGCACTGCTTAATATCAATATTATCTAAATAAATCGGAAATTATCCTGTTTCCTAACAATTTCCTAACAGGATTCATTTTCCAAAAAAAAATTTGAATTAGAAAATATTAAACAACATGTCCCTTACTAATTGTCCTTCATAAATGAAAATTTTTTCCATATACCTGATTTTTTTCATCTAAAAATATGCCGCCTTACCTTGTAATTTTCATTGTTTCCTACGCCATTCGGTTGAAAAACAAAATTTTCCAAAAATTTTCATCGAAACGGGAAAAATGTAATTGATAGAAAATGTTCCCAGATAAATAAGGAACAAAATTGAATTTTCAAAATTTATAAAAAAAAATTATCTCCAAATTTTGGCGGAGGTTTAAGTAAGACCTGATTATTAAATAAACCGCTTTTGATAATTTTCTGGGAAATTTGAAATTTCAAAATTTTAGTTAGAATTCTTTTAGGGAATAACCTAATAGAGATAATGATATATATACCTTAAGGGGTTATCTAACAAATTAAATTTTTAAAATTTGTTCAAAAATTAATTTTTAATTAATTTAACATATCTACCCTTAAATGGATTCGGATGGGAAAAATAACTTCGACGAAGTTATTTGTAATTAAATTCCGCATCTAGAGATGTATTGTACATAAGGGTTAAAATTAACCATTTAAAGGGGATGGCCCTGAATCGATACTAGAGAAGCAAAGGGTTAACGAAAAATATTTCAAACCTCTAGTTTTTTTTAATTTAGAGAAGTCCGTGACAAATTTTCATTTCTTTCGGAAAAAAATTAGAATAATTTTTTTTTAATTGTAATTTCTTTCGGGATTGTCCTGAACAAACTCAGGATTTTCCGAATATTTTCTTCGGAATGAGAAAAATCTGATTAAGTAGAACTGTTCGGAAATGAATTATGAAGAATGTGATTTATCAGAATTCAAACAAAGTTAACCTCCTAATTTTGGCGGGGGTTAAAAATGGGTCGTAACTATTAAATTGTCACTTTATCGAATAAACTCCACAATTTCTTGGAGAATTTGAAATTTTGAAATTTCAAATAGGATTCTTTTAGGGAATGACTTTCTAGAGGTATTTTATATACAAAGTTGGTGGCCAAAAATCAAATAGCCTCCAAACGAAATTTCTTATATTTTATTAAATTTTCAATACAATTTTGATCTTAAATATAAATTAAATGATATTCTTATAGCTAAACTATTTATTATTCTTAAAATTAATTTTAATTCCATTTTTTTCCACAAAATCCTGAAAATAGATTTTAGTTTACTTCATAAAGTGCCTATTCAGGAAAAGAATTCATCAGATTGCCGTACCCAATTTAATTTCCTTTCTAACAAATGGAAGATCGAGGAAATTATATAAAAAAAACTTGCACACAGTCTGAAAATTGAGGTATAATTTACCAGATTTTTTCGAGTAATTGTTCGTTCAATAACTCTTCCATAACTCAAAAAATAATCGGATAAGGAGTTAATTAATGATGAGTTAAAATTTTATTGAATTCTCTGCTATCGTTTCGGAGAATTTCAACTTTTACCGAGATTAAAAGGATTGTTTTATGATTTTTCTGATCCGACTTGATGGTTCGGCTCTTTTCAAACTTTCTCGCAGTACCTTCGATTTTAATCGAATTTCTTGGGAATTTATCCAACTTTTCCAGACTTTTTCCTATCGTTTATTTGAAATTTCATGAAATGTAGAAATTTTCGTAGAATATTTGGAATTTTACGAGATTTTTTAATCAAAATTTTCAAATCATTCTTTCAAGTATTTCCAAATTATATTGTCAAATTCACGTACATTTTATAATCGAAATAAATTTGAATTTGAGATGAAATTAAAAAGAAACACAAAGTTATCTTTTATTTTAATCCTTAGATTAAGATTAATTAAATTGAAAAAAAAATATTCGAATTCGAATTGAAAAATTGATAAAGTTAATAAATTTTAAATAAAATACAACCATTTTTATTGGAATTTTTTTCAGTGTATTCTTCTAGTCAATCCGACTTTTTAATTTTTTAAATAAAATCTACTGCCTTTCTCCTTCCTCAAACATCCTCGATCATTAAAATCGGATGGGTAGTTTTTTTTATATAAATTTTTCAAACTTCCTATGTTTTCAAATTTCAGTTTTGAAAAATGTCGATTTATTAATTTCATCCCAATGAAACCTCGATCAAAATTCGAGGGGGTCGATTTTTTTTTATTTGGAGAAATTGATTTGTTCATTATTTATTTCAGAACAATTGTGTGTAATTAAATTATTCACGCACCAAAGGAAATTTTTAGAAAATCCTTTTTTCTCCGGAACGGCCAAAATTATTGAAAATTACAAGACTATCATTTCGAAAAATTTTTGAATTCATTTTAAAAATATAAGTAACTAGATATAACCCCTTAAATTATTATGTCATTAGCTCTGTTAAGTCAGGCCCTTAAATTAATTTATACTGTAAAAATCTATTCCAATTATCCGGAATTTAGTTTCCGGAGTTGCATGAAATTATCCAATTCTTAAAAATCACAATAGGTTGACGTATGGGAGCGAATTACCTAACGGACCCTATCTGGCTATGTTATAACGATAGGTCTATGCGGACTGGATCCTTATATGACTATAAATAGTTATTTTAATTATATATTTCTTTATTTAAAATTAAATAATAGAAGCATTGAAATCTTAATGATAATATGAGAATGCAGAAGTTTGCGAAAAAAATCTTCAAGCCGAAATTTGGTAGGAATATTAACGCAGTTGATCGATAAATGAAACTTGGAGTCCTTCTCCCTACAAATTGATATTAAATATGGTGTCGTTGTTGAGACCTTAAAAAGATAAGAATTGGACCGCTCTTTGAGTTTAAAAATAAATTATTTGTTGTTTTAAGTTGGACAATCTTTGACTGATTAGCAGTGCCAAATTTTTTTTTTATAAATTGAAGAGAATTACTATCGGGAGAAAAATATATTATGTAGGATTAAGTCATAATTAACTCTCTTAATTAACCGTCCGATCGAAAAGTGGAGTTTTAGGAGCCTGTAGGTCATGTGAAAATACATCTAATAATAAGAAAAATATAAGATAGTGAAGAATGTATAATGTAATTTCTTGCCAGTGAGAAACACCCTTACGGAGGGAGATAAGGGGGTCAGGTTATCCACCGTTAAATTCCTCGATAGTTTCTCCAATAGCTCCAATCGTGACTTTTTGTGGGGCCTCTCCTTCCTCCTCCTACTTCCTAAAAATTCAACCTAAACTTGATATTTCGAAATTTGGTCCCTCCGTAGGGGAGGGTAGGAGAGAAGCAATTTTCTCACAGATCGATAGGTCTACCGTGGTGTTTTATTAATTTCTTGAATGACCCCTTAATCCTCAAAACCTACATCGAATAATATCATACCAAATATCACCTACCAAAAGTCAATTCGTACCCTAGGCTAATTAGATTTAATAAGTGATATTCAGCTAGAATTCAAGCTATGTATTATATTAAATACTCTATTAAGCTTATCTTTCGGCGCGAAATCGATTATAACTTTGATATCGCGCCGAAGGCTAAGCGTGTGAGGATAATATCTCTATCAGTTGATTTTCTTACCCTCTTTTCACCAAAAATTTTGAAGTAGAATTTTTTAAAGGAAAAAATTGCCACGATTTGGCTGGCCATTTTTTTTTTCTGAATAATTAATAAGGAAAACTATCGACTGATTTCAGATTTTTCGGAAAAAGAAATTCCTGATCGAGTTACGACCTTTCAAAAATATATGAATTTCCTAAGTTAATTAGAAACTCGGTCATCTAAGTCTTATTTTAAGTAGAAATCTATTCCGAATCATTTTTGCTTTTAGAAATTTTTCGAGAAAAATCATTTTTTATTTTTCGATTGACGATGAAGTTGCATTCACCAAAAAATACCGGGATAATTTAAAATACAGGGATCGAATTCTTTAACATTTAAATTTAATGATTGGGATAAAAATTCGATTCCAAAATGTAAAAAATGAAATTTTTTAAGCTTTCGATGAGCTTTCGAAATTTTTGTACATTTATTTTAGGGAAAATTTAAAATTTCAATAAAGGATTGTAATCTAGATAGAAAATAGATTTAAAATCGGTTAAAATTTGGTTCGAAACTTTAAGCTTTTTTAAGAGCTTTTAATGGTTTGGGAAGCTTTGCACGAAAACTTCATATTTCATTTAAATTTAATGAATCCGATAAAAATTGGATTTCGAACTGTATAAAATGATATCCAAAGTTTAAAGCTTTCTCTGAGCTTTTAATTTTTATATTAGCTTTTCTCCATAATCTTTATGTTTCAGTTAAATTTAATGATTTATCTGAGAAAACTTGTCAAAATTTAAGAAAATGAAATGTCGAAAATTTGGTAAAAATTGAAAAAAAAATTATAATTTTTTTAATTTTTTTGTTCTAATTTTACAAAATTTACCCTTCCCAGGAATTTAAGAAAATTTAAAAATTCGAGAGAATTTAAATAACGTCCCAAGTTCAGATGCATTAATTTATAGAAATAAATGTATGAATACCCTGCTACCTCTATCCAATTATTTATTTTTGATTGATAAATTTTGATTAGTGACACAGGGGAAGTTATTTCTTAAAAATAATTTTTAAATAAAATAAATAGAAAATTAAAGGTTTTGCTATTAATTTCGACATAAATTGTTCAAATTTATTTTTTAAAAAAAAATTGGATGTTCAATTTTATCAGGTCGCATAGTAATTTCTATTTACCACCAACCAAAATGGTAATGTCGTAATATTGATTGTTCTTGGGATGATGAATGCATATTAACGTTTATATTGAGCAGACGATCCAAAAACTGAACAATATGATCAGACGACTTAAATAAAAAATAAAATAAAAATTATTCAATAAATGATTCATTAATTCTTTTAAGTTGAAGCCCATACTCTTACCCGATATGTTAATTTCAAATCCACAAGGATACTCTCGAAAGATATTTTAATGTAAATTTATATCTGAAGAAAAATCGAATACAAATCGATTAAAATATTGTAACTCCAATAATCAATAAAATTAAATGTCCATTACCAATTCGACACTCCCTGGGTGAAACCTTATTTGTATATCTTCGGTTGGGTTGGATGGATTTCACTCTTTTATCTTATACAATCGAAGGATGAACATTTGAATTGGAGGATAAAGGTGATATGAATCTCGATTAAAAAAAAAATGATCGAAATATTCATCATTGAAAAGAAAAATTTTAATATTACATTTGACCATGAATTAAGTCACCGTCATGCCATTTTTATTTAGAAAATATATTATTATACGACGAGAGGAAAAAAATTGAATTTATTTTTTTTTCCAACATCGCCAATATTCCAGACAAGACATTTTGGTGGCAACAAACAAAAACTGAAGAGAAAAAAAAATATCTATAACACACTGAGAAGAATAAAAGATTTTTATAAAATAATATTAAGAACCATATCAATTATACATATTTTATCTTAAAAGACAAGAATAAAAAAAATAACATAAAAGTCCATTTATTTGTTTTTTCCGATCTTTTTTATTCAAAAAATTGAAAAATCTCCTTTAGAAGACTTTATTTTAATATGGGCGAAGGTCAAGTTATGAAACAAATTGATTTTTGTCTTTTGATTCTTTTGAATGTTTCTGCCTAATTCTTCCATCATAATCCGTCGTGCTAGTTAGTATTTTGGTATAAGAGACTAGTTTTATTTTATTTTTTTTTTTTTTGGCGGATGGATGTTAATTTGTCAAGCAAATTTATATGCGATCATAAAAATTTATAGGAAAAAAAAACTGGTAACACCATCGTCATTTTCTTGTCATTTTCTTATTACCAAATTCGAATTATTTCAGTTGTTGATAGAAAATGTTGTCCAAGAAAATTAATGCTTCAAATTGAGATTATTCCAACCAATTTCGGAATTTTCAAATATTTTTGTGATTTTTCCCCGATTTTTATGATATTTTTTATCGAAAATATCCTATTATTATCAAGGAATTTTAATTTTTATTCCAATTTCAAGGTCTCATTTCCTTATAATTTTTCGCTCGACTTTCTAACATCGGAACCTGTCTATTTTATATTTTATTTCATAAGAAGGGAGTTTCTGCTTTAATTTAAAATATAAAACAAACAAATCGGATGAACAGATCCTGAGATATGGGATTTTGTTCCCATGGGTCTCATTTCCTTCCAATTGATTTTTAAAATAAAAATTAGATCTTCATATTCGTTCACTTTATATTTTATTTTTTAACCACGGAGGTTCTCCTGTAATTTAAAATAAAAATCAAAGAAATCGGAAGAGGGCATCTTGAGTTAAGGGATTTTAAAACCGGCCAATGATAGGTTTACCGCTGTATGCTAAATGTCGAACCGAAATTTCGATAAAATTATCATTGGCATGTCAATGGACATTATGGGGTGGTCCAAAAAATTAGGGGAAAAACTCTTACTTTATTAAAATGAATTAATGTAATTTTTTGGGATTTTTTAACTCAAAAGTTTTGAATTTCGCTACCATCCCATAAAGTTTCTAAATTTTTAGTGGTTTTTAGACCATGGCTTCTTAAAGACTATGATTCAGCTATTGAACTTAAAATTACAATAAGATTTTAATTAATTAATTTAATTATATTGCGTTGTATAAATTTTAAAAGTTAGTTTTTAAGGATCACCCGGTTTTAATGGACATAAATTCGGCATATCTTTTAATTTCTAAATCCGGCAAAATGGAGCTTTTGTCGGTACCTTTTAACTTTCGTTGCAGTTAAATTATTTATATGGGAAATGAATGTCAATACGATTAAAATTATGTCCCCTATCCCATAGTATTTTTTGAGCTTTTAAGTTTTTGGGGAGCTTTTTTGGAAAAGTTTCAGATTTGATTTATTTTCAATTATTCGGATAAAAATTAGATTTAAAAACGAGTAAAATTTTATTCAAAACTAAAGCTTTCGCTGGGCTTGTAACTTTATGTGGAGCTTTTGTCGAAAAATTTTGAATTTCGTTGCAGTTAAATTTTTTGGATGGAAAATAGGTGTAAATCCGAATTAAATGATGTTTCAATTCCAAAGTATTCTTTCAGCTTTTAAGCTTTTATGGAGCTTTTTTAGGAAAGCTTCCGATTTGATTAAAATTTAATTATTCAGATCAAAATTAAATTTGAAAACTTATAAAATTTTATTCAAAACTTAAAGCTTTCGCTTGGCTCGTAACTTTATGTGGAGCTTTTGCCGGAGAATTTTGAATTTCGTTGCAGTTAAATTTTTTGGATAGAAAATAGGTGTATATGCGAATAAAAAGATGTTCCAAATCAAAGCATCCTTGGAGCTTTTAAGCTTTTTCGAGCTTTTGTAAGAAAATTTCCAATTTGATTAAAATTTAATTATACGGATAAAAATTAGATTGGAAAACGTATTAAACTTTATTGAAAATTGAAAGCTTTCGCTGAGCTCTTAAGTATTATGCGGATTTCAATGAGCACTTAAGGTTTCAATGAGCACTAAAAGCTTTCGTAGAGGATTTGTAGGAACGTTGCTTATTCGAAATAAGATTGTATTCAAAACTTAAATCTTCTCTACAGATTTTTAAATTTATTCAGAGCTTCTGTACAAAAGTATACATATTTGTTCTTATAGAATTTAGGGAACTTAGAAAAAATTCTGTTTAAAAATAATTGGATTGAGATCGAGATTTTCAACCATTTTCAATCTGAATTTTGATCGGCATCTAAGGGGAAAATCTTCCGGAAAAATTCAAATTTTTAAATTTCGAAAGGTCATCCTACAAATTTTATGTTTAAAATTAGGCCAAAAATCGATATTAGTTATTTATGTGCTTTAGACTGCACACTACTGTCCCGAATTAAGTGCCTGGCATCTGGTCAATTTATAAATCAAAAATTCGTACACTAAGATTCGGATTTCAGGAATCCGGTAGGGTACCTTTACCGCTAACGGGATCAGTTTAGTAAAAAACTTTTAATTTTAAGATCCAGACATGGGTTTGAGTCATGGGTATTTTACAATATTGCGACCCAAATTTTCTCTCCGATTCCGAATTTTAAACCGAATTTTTTCTAAATTGTTCTGAAGTTTTTCGGATCTCCCAACTTTTACCCAGGTTATTCGACTTTTCCATATTTCTCTATTCTTTCTTGCTATTCCGATATTTTCCGGAATTCCAGAGCGGAGTTGGAACCGTATGTTATGGAAAACTCGAAGAAAATCGAAAAATAGCCAGAAAATTTAACAATTAATGGTGAAAAAATTTTAACGGAGAAAAATCGTGAAAAATAGGCTGAAATTTCGAAGAATTGTGGAAACGATTATGAAAAAATCGAAATTAATCAGAAATAATTCAACAAATTCAGAACATTTATTTTAAATAATTGTTTATGATTTTTGAATAATTTCGGAATTTCGTCCCTAAAAATCGATTCAATTTTAAATTA
This sequence comes from Symmerus nobilis, assembly GCA_027564815.1. NCBI lineage: Eukaryota > Metazoa > Arthropoda > Insecta > Diptera > Mycetophilidae > Symmerus > Symmerus nobilis. The sequence goes on along the minus strand of JANTOP010011895.1, from coordinate 3,279 downwards.
TTTTAAGCCATATTTGAATCAATTGCGAGCTCATTTTGAAATAATTGATTCCGTTTGATTTTAAAATTTCATTAAAAAAAGTTTGCCCAATTGGGTTGAACACTTTTCTTCTGAAAATTAATTAACTAAATTAAAAACTAATTTCAGGATTTTAAGATACAAATTTATTTGAGACAATTAGGAAAATTGATTATTTATTGTTTATCTTTCAATTAGAAATATTAACAATTATATTGTTAAATATTCACAATCATATTGTTAATTTTTAACAATAAATTGTCGTCAAAGGAAAAAGGCAAGGCAAAATTTCGCCCTATTTCCTTGAGTCAGACTGTTCTCCACTTAATTTTCCCATAGCCAAAAATTAACAATTTATTAAAGTATTTTTGGCAACAAGTAATTGATCATAAAAAAAAACCATTGAACAATCATTCTTTTTTACATGATTTATATTTTAATTTTTTTTTTCCACCGACAAACAACAGACCTACTGAATGTCTCTGAAATGCGTCAAAATATTTACACAACGAATATTTATTTTGCTATATGCGGTCCTCTTATGGATTTGGGGGATACATAAGAGCCACAAGACATATAAATATACCGCAAATATGAATTAAGTATGAATATTAAATAAGGTGGATGGTTCAATATGCAATTTCGAAGTACAATGGATCTTCTGCCCAAACTAGGATTCATTCATTATTTATTTAAATTAAGAAATATAATTTTTTTCTTGGATAACAACTTTTAACACCAATACCACCAAAGACATTATTTTTTTTTTTGTGTGTTATCGGTTGAAAAATGAAGTGTTTTTGTTATATTTCTTCAGAAATCGATCCATTCGATTATATAAGAATAAAATATACATATAATTGGTGTGGTGAAGACCTTGAAGTTCGTGGTTAGCATTTTAAATTTATATTTATAGCCGTCTAACCTCTAGCTCTATAAACAGATAATACAACATTTGAATCATTGCTTTTCAAACTTAACGTATGGTAATCTTCTATGGTATGGTAGAAGGTCCTAATTTTCCCTAGTTCCAAATATCGTCTTAGACGGATCGTATTTAAAGAATCTATTTTAAATACAACTGGAAGCCAAGGAAAAAATAAAATCCGCGTACAATATTGGCTATTGATTATACGAGAAAAAATGCCATCACGATTATAATTCAAATGGTTATTGAATTAATTGAAAGCGATATTAAGCGAAGTAATTATACAAAATCCATATGGGATATGGATACATTGGAGTTGAAGAGGTGGCAATGTTAAATACAAGAACCTTGTACAACAATTTTATTTATTGATTGATTAATGGTAATTCTTTCAAGCAAAAATTATTAATATTAACAAGAAAAAAAAATTCATATAATTTTATTCAATAGAATTTTTATTCCGAGACTTTGACAGAGAAGAGAAAAAAATCCAGTAAGATGATGATTGGTACAAGTTTTTCAAGAAATCTGCTAAACAATCTTAACCATTTCGGTAACTAAATATTCTAAATATTAATTAAATAGTATGTTAAGTTAAAGAGAATTTTTGAATATATTTTTTAAGAATTTAATGCGTAAATTTTTGAAGAAAATTGATCATCTTCAACTTGGTTTTCACAGAAATGAATTCTCTGTCATGTATTGTTTAGAATTAAGTTACGTTCTTGATAAATAAATAAGAAGAATTGGTTGTTTATGTTAAATTCAGATATACAAAATAAAAATAAAATTCGGCACGTGCCGAAATGAATTAATTAATTCTCTTAAAGAAATATTTTGTAATAATCGGTCAGAAATGGGATTTTCTAACAACGAAATTATTGTTAATTTGGAAATTTTGAAATTCAAAAATCAATTGAATTTATGGGCAATTTTTGGAAATTCGGAATTCGGGATATTTCATGAAAATTGCAGAATAGCAGAATAGTAGATATATTCTATTAGACATGTTCTCGAATTATACCAAAATTTTGACAAATTTTGAAAATTGAAATAAAAAAAAATTCTGGATTTTAGGATTTTTCTTATAAAATATTTATCAATTTGTATATCGGGAATTATATTTTTGTAAATTTATTTCGAATATTCAACTCGGATACCCGGAAATAAATATTGTATCTCTAACGAATCAGCTATGCTCAACTTCCGAATTTTTTTACTCGATAATTCCTTTCTATATGTGATTCTATTGTATATAGGAATCGAATTGCACATCCTTCGAGAATATATGTGCCAAATTTGAGGAGTCTAGGTAAGGAATGTACGAAATTAATAATTTTTGTAACCTGGACACAATGCCGAATATGCCGAATTTATTATCTTCCTTTTCTTGTTTATTTGATCTCTACTGAATTTCAAATTTCTAGCGCAGTATTTCGAGAAAATAGCCAAGAAACTACCATGATTTTTGCCAAAAATTGATAACTTTTGAAAATATCCTTTTGTTGGCTCAAATCATACCAATTAATTATTAATTAGGGAGAGGTTTGGAACACGAAATTAGGGGTTCATGGACTGAATTTTCTAGATAATATAGATAAACATTTATAAATGAAAATAAAATTATTTTTAAGATTTTTTTATTTAATTTTAATTAAAACACATTAAGAAATACAAAAATAAAAATTTAATTTAAATTAATTATAATTTTGTATCCTTATTTCTGGCTCATCATTTCCCTTCAAGAAATCGTACTTCGAGACTTCTTATAATGTCCTGTAAGTGAAATTAATTTGTAATAATTAAAGGACCGACAAATTAAGGGCAGATTGAATTTGACTCAATTTCTTCTGATTTTCCGTACTTTTAAAAACGCTTTCCCAACTTTATCCCCGTATTTGAGATATTTTCCTTGTACCCATAGTTTAATTTCTTTAATTTCGTATCATCAGATTTTCCGATTTCCTAACAGAATTATCTGAAAATTTCGGTTCTTCATGACACGGTCAGCAATATCCAATAGAATTGAATGCTTGGGTAGAATGGCTTTCTCAATTTGGACACCGAACGCTTCCCACATATCTCAAGATCAATTAAAAAGTGAAATAACTTTAAATTTTAGCCGCTAAATAGCAAAATATCTATTTTCCCAAACCTTTACCCCAGGAACAAAAGAGACCTAAACTTGCCAATGTAAATCTTATGAGGCAAATAGGTGCACATGAACACTGTATTAGGACTATTAGGCAATATGTTTGTAAGAAAATACAAGGAGCCTTTGTGTACCCCCCCCCCCAATCCCCCGAAAAATTGGGGGGGGGCGGGGGGGGGGG
>JANTOP010011884.1:0-15052 GCA_027564815.1 Symmerus nobilis | reverse complement strand
TAACTTAGCCAATTTTTGGAATTTTCTGGTGATTGAGGTGTCCTTTTATTGAGAATAATGTGTAATTTTAGGAAATGGATCAAAAAACCGGATTTTCGTTCTGGGAAGACAAGGTCCCATTTCCTATGGAACATCACATATATCACATTTAGGGTAACTTATTAAAAAATATATAACGTGAACTATAAAAAAACCAATTGAACAAATATTATTATTTCCAATGTAAAAAGCTAATACAGTATAATTAGTCATCATCATCAGTAAATATTAATTTAAAATTTGAATATTATTCATTAATAATTATTTATTAATAACTATTATTACGAAGAATATTTCTAAATATTAATTAAAAATAAGAGGAAGATTTTCGGTCATATTGGATTTTACATCCGGTTCCTAGTACAACTGCTCAAAGTTCGGCTAGCCATTATATTACAAAGCTATTAATTTCTATTAGACAAGGCGAACGGTATTTGGACCAGTATTGATGGCTATTGAAACGTTTTGAATCATATCGAATGCTCTGTGACTTATATATTTCAAACTAATTCTATTCAATTGTTATTAAAAATAAATAGATATCTAAATTCTTCTCATGAATGAATTCTATTGAATGAATTAAAAGTTGTTTCTAAACAAACTGAACATTAAGGAAGTTTGTTTATTGATAACAAAATCAATCATAATAAAAATCTTAAAAGAGTATTTATTTATATGGAGAAATATACATTGTATAATGTATATTCTATGTAATATAGAGCACAATAAAATTACTTGTTTTCGATTATGTAATCAAAAAGTTGTACAAATCAAAATTGATTAGAAATCAATAACAACAAATTGAGTATATTGGGGGTTATTGCTCCTGCCATAAAAAATTATTGTTTGCTTACAATTAGTGATATTTAATTTATTTATATTATTATAGTATTAAATCTGAATAGTAGATAGTGAAATGTACCAGTAGACCGATCTGATAATAAATAATTTAATCGGTAGGAAAAGTTATTGTTACTTCATATGAACATGGTATGTCAACTTTTATATTATAGCAAATTAAAATTATTATACTATCACTTTTCAGAAAATGTGAAATATTATTGAAACTGCTTGAATATGGAAGAATATGGCCGACCATGTTAAAGATGATAAAACATCCAACATATCACACACTATCGATTTTATCACACACTATTGAACAATTTTATAATCGATAATCTATCTTGTAGAGGTAGACAGAACGTATAATGTATGGAGCCTTTGCTACGATCCATCGCTTATAATTCTAAATACATATAAGGTATATTTCGAAGATTTTGTATTATTATACTACTGCTTAAGTAAAACACATATTTCGTTTTGCCAATTTTTTAGGAAGGTACATATCCCGCCGGTTTCTATGAACGGGTTCTAAGGCCAACAATTTTTTATTCATTGGTAAGATAAAATTATTAATATGAATAACAATTCCAATTCTAAAAATAAAATTTATGCGTTTGTCCCATCGGGCATACTGATTTTAATTATGCCAATTTTCTTCTAAACCAAACTCTAGTAACCCAACTATCCAATCAGCCCATAATTATTAACATAACCTGCATGAATTATGTTTTAAAAAAAAATATTTTTATAGCGTAATAAATATTGGCGAAAATAAATTGATATACTCGATATTTATTAATCGTTGAATGGAAAAAAATCAAAATGTTATACAAAATAAAATGATAATTATCTATATTATGGGCTTTTGAGCAATCATCAGAGAGCGATCTCTTTAGATGAAGCGAATATTAAAAAGAATTCTTTGAATTCAGACCATTCAAGTTTTTAATTTCTTTGTAATCAAAGTACAGAGTGATTTATTCAATATTTTAAATATAAAGAAAATGAATAATAAGCAAGTCTAGCTAAATTTCCCTAAGCTCGAGCGTTTGCAATGGACGAGATGATTATGATGGGGAACCAACAATTTCGATCAGTGTATTATATGTGCCAACGTATAACCATTGTATGTATATAGGTATAGCACTCACTATAAAATTTATCTTATATTGGCTCCACATCCTTGTAAACTTCTTCAATCAAGAAGAAAAGAAAATAACAGACCAATGACCTCTTAAAGAGATTAATTGATTTTTCTACAGGATTGGCTACTTGAATAACTTGATAATTTATAAGTATGCCTTCTTTGAAATTAAAATCACTTAATATTAAAAAATTTTATACTGTCGCCTACACATGACTTCCTAAGAATCCCTGATACCATTTGTAACTGGAACGCTATTAAAAATTACAATTTAGAACTTCAATTCCCTTCCCACAAAAATTCAGCATAATAGTTTAAGTTAGTTATGAAAGTTAATAATATCCACCAAAAAGTGTTTCGTTTTTTTTCTAATAATTTTGAATGAAATTCTAAGTATTACAGATTTTAGGATATAGAATTAATGTTTTTAGTAGAGGTTTCAGGGAACATTTATATTTGAAGAGAATAATTAATCATTCAAAACATCGAACAGAAGCTATCAAATGGTAAGTGAGTAAAAACATAACAGGTTAATCAAAGGCTTCCAATTGCATTGTCCCTTAATCTGTCCGAATACATAAAATATTTTTCTGATTAAGTTCGCATTTATTCGTCGCAGTCATTAGTTATGCATATTGAATTTCACACATCAGAAGCGCAAAAAGATCAACATTTTGTACCCAGAGCAAAAAATGCTGGATTATTAATTTTAAAAATTATGCTTGTAAAAATGAAAAAAATAACAATAAAGATATAAATGACACGTTATTGTAAAGAAACATATTATAAAAATAGTTTTCCTTTTTACAAAATAATAAAAACAAACTAACGAGTAGAGATAATAATAAAAGGCTGACAATAATATCTAAGTTTAGTCATTGTTTCGAACAATAAAAATCCATTGAACCGCATATTAAAATACGTAGACCGCATTTATAAACGAGTGGCCAATAAAATATTCCCCAAAAATATTGTATAGATAAACATTTTTCAGGTTAATTTTGAATCTCTGGGAAATTTGAGAACTTGTTGGATGGATAACGTTTCAGTGAGAAATTTAACATTTTTCCATCGAAAAGTAAATTTATCTTAATGCTTACATTGTTGCTTGAAAATTTGTTTGTGGCCACTACAGTAATTATCAATCTTATATTGAAACTGCCCAACACAAAATAATTGAGTAATTAATTTAATAATTCAATTAAACTCTATTTTCTCTGTTTAATATTATGTTTATTGCCATAAAAATTGCGATAATTGCGTATCAACCATTATTTCGTCCACTATCCAAATGGAAGAAATATAAAATAAACTATCAGCTATTTCTACATAATAATTATTAAGTCATTATATTATCACTGATCACTTGCTAGGTTCAGCAATAACTTTTTATCCTATTCCGGGATAAATTAAGCATTAAAAATGTTATAAATTTATTGGTTTTTAAGTAATATGCACACTGAAAATAATATCATTGTAAATTCAACAATATCATATTTTATTCCAATGGAAATCATAGCTCATTTGGATCCATCAACTTAAAAGATTGAATTAAACTTTACACGGGGTTGATATAAAAAATTACTTGCGGATGAGATCTAATGTGATTATCAGTTATTAGAAATTAATGAACATCTAAACATTTAAAAGTTTGAATCAACTGTTCCCTTTGTTACCCGTACAATTTAGTTAATTGAAACAAATTTTTAAATAATAAATACTATTCGATCCAACTTATTATTTTGTTTATATTAATCATTCGAATTGTTAATTCGAATTGTTAACAAATTGGATATAACGAATAATAGACTTCCGCATCCAGATCCAATTTTTGTAATATTGGCACGTATCTGGAAAAATGAAGGAATTAATATTCTTACGGTCATTCGGAAAAAATTTCCTAAAAGTAATACAGTGAATAACCATTAAAATCATCATATGGTATTAGGAAGTAAAAGGATACAGTACAATAAATGGTTAGAGTACAAGAAATTAACGAGAAAAATAGAGATTATTATTTAGTTCTAGAAGACGACCTCTATAGAACGACTAATGGTCGACCAACGATCAGTACTGGTTTGTCTATTTGTTGAACTAATTCTCTTCAATAGAACTAGTTTTATATTAAACGTAGTACGAGAGTCAGGAGTAGTAGTTAAGTAGAATACTTCTAAGCCAACAAATGGGCAAATTGTAACTGAAATCGACGGATGGAAATTGTGTGGCATGTTGTTAATGAAGTGGTATCTCCAGTAGTGAAGTTTTAATACATACATTTGCATATGTTTAGCTATATATCAGCATTACATTTTATATATTTATGATATTTCATAATATGGTGGAATAAATTAAGTATAAAAAGTTGGTATATAATTTTGATATCTCTCAAGACAAACATTATGATAAGCTTTAAATTTTAATCATAAATCTATATTATTGAATCGTGTTATTACAAAATTCTACGTAGTGAATAAATATTTACTCAAGGTGTAAGGGCCAAATCTTATCGATTAATAGGACTTTCTTATCAAAGAGATCTTTATATCAAATACAAAATGGAAAGCATTATCTTCATTCAATATTCCTTTTATTTTTATTAAATAAAAATTGAATGAAGCGACTTTTATTGATATTTTGAGCTGTAAAACTTAAATATTTTCCTTCTTTGTGACGGAGTTAAATATTAAGTGGTACGAATATTATCAAATAAAAGAAGGACGTTTGTGATAAGATTATTTGTGCATATTATTTTATTTTTATTAATCATTAAATACATCTACCAAAAAAAAAATTTGATTAAGCAGGAAAATTATATTTTCATAGGAAAGGATATATTGAAGGTACCTACTCATTCCCGATGTACAATTCTGGTTTCTTCAAAATTTAAAAGAATATAATTTTCTAAACAGTTTGAAGTCTATGTGCCGCTTCAGTTTGCAAACTTGGCTGTTTTTAATTATTCGATAAAGTTTGTATTAAATTTTAACAACATGCGGTAAAATTGTCAATTATAAATATTGCAACTCGAATATAAAATGTCAATGTTTTATGGCTTTGGTTCAATTAATAACCTATAATTTTTTTCAAAATAAAATCTTCTCGTGATGATAAGTGTAGTATTTATCGTTACTATCTTCTTATACATAATTATACAAGAAATCTTTATTATAATTGATATATGGCAAATTTGTATGTAATTTCCAATTGGTTATATTATTTGTAATTAGGGATTTAATTGGGGTTGCTTTCTATTCTCACAAACTAGGTATCCAAAAATTCTCGGTTCTATATTTTCCTCATTTTCCACATTCATATCCATTTTTATTCTAATTATTTAAGAAATTTAATTTTTGATATTTCATAAAATTTTTCGATTCCTAGAAAGAATTTCTAGAATGGTACATATTAGATATAAGCGGTATTAATCGCCGAATAATTACTTTTATGCATTATATAAGATTGTCGGTTCAAATTTCCAATTGTATTTGGATGGAATTTAACTATGTGAGCTGATATAAAGTACATATAGCAAACTATTCTATATGCATCTTCATCGAGAGGGACATACGTAAGATCAATAACAAAATACAAATTGATTATGATTATTACAATAACCGACTTTACTATGTAATATTGAAACCTCAATATAAGTAATTAATAAAATGTGATTGTTAATTTCAACAATCTATAAATCGATTTGTAATATTCTTACAAAAAAATATCATAATAATTAATTTCCTAAATTACGAAAAAGGTATTAAGATAGTTTTTGTTAAATCTAATACGATTTCTAATTTTTAATAAAACTTACGATAGTCATATTGAAATAAATTGTAGATTTATGTTGATTGAACACAAAAATCACGTAATAGTTAATTCAAAATTAATTTTTAAGATAAAAAAAATGTAAGCTTGGGGAATAATTGGTAATATTAAAGTTATGATACTTTTATTTTTATACAATGTAATTTTCTATATTATTGTTTAAGATTTATTAATCGAGTAATTGAGCAGAAATAAGTTTTAAAAAATTACTGAAAACCGCATCCATAATATTTTGTATGAATATAGTAGTGTCCAGTGAGGACAACGACTGTACTCTTATAGTAATATTAAATTTAAGTATCATTTCAAGTGTTCTAATAAAATAATTATCACTTAAAAAATTCTCCAAACTCATTATCTTTCGATAATTGATCCCTAGTAAGACAATCTCTATTATCCCAAAAAGAAAATCGAAATATCCCCGTTCCATTTCAGGTAACCCGAGTATTGTTAGTACAGAATTATAGATCATTATAGATTCAACTTTTAAAAAACAGTTTTCGTAATCCAAATAAAAATAACCATTAAAAGAAGAAAAATCCAATTTCATCCCTAAAATATTAGTTTAGGATTTTTTTTATCTATTTGTACAATATAACATTTTCTCGTATTTATAAAATGAGAAATAAAAAATATATGAGGGAATTTGGGTGATACTTTTATTTGTTTGGTAATCTTTAGAGGTACTAATGAATAGTTTTAGACATAACATATAATATTTATAGTTTGGTTGATTATTATGGAGCGTTCACACACATTGTATCTAGGTTCGAATACTATTAGAATTAGTATGTATTATAAGTATAAAAGTATGAGCTATAATATAAATATAAATATAATAATTCAGACAATTAGAATTTATCCTTACATCCCAAAAATTAGGAAGTGTGACCATAGCTTAACCAAGGACCTTTTACCTACTATTTTAGACCGTAAGAAATCCTATTTTTATGGTTAAATGTTATATTTGTAAAATAGATGTTAGAAAAGAGTGATATTTTATTATTATGTGATAATTATGATAATTATACAATGAAATACTATTCCTTTTAAGAAAATGGAAGCAAAATAGATTACCACGGTTTACTAAAGCAGGGTTTATAGTTAGGGATCGAAATAGACGTGAAGGTAATAGAAAATAGGTTAATAAATGGCAAATATAATGTCTTATAAATACTTCAGATAGTTCTTTTATCACTCAGTACGATATTAGTCAGTTACTTAAATTTATTATAATATTTCTTTTTATATAAATATTTTCAAATTAAAGCGTATGGCTGCCATTATTACCTTATATGATTCATTACCCTAAAACAATATTAAGCCATTCATAATAATCATATTATTTCTCTGGTAGAAAAAAAATAATAGCACAAGAAATGATGACAAAATGTGGCTTTGTTAAATATACATCTAATCCTCATACAATGTAAGAAATATCATGTTAAGACAGGTCGGCACACAGAGATAGAAATAATCGGCTACTGTGACTATCTATTTATCTAATATCTATGATAGCTGGCTCAACGGAAGATAACTCAGATAAAAACAAATTTCATAAGTAAAGGCTTGCGTGTAAATTCTTTTATTTCGATAATCATCAAATCACCATAATAATTATTATTTTAAATTTATATAATAATAATAATCAAAATAAAAAACAAAAACAACAAGATTTTTTTTAATATTTCATTGTAATTTTACAATTTTTTAAAGCACATAGGTATACGAGAAATAATATTAAATGGCATTATTAAATTCAATGACTATTAAACTGGAGATGATCGGACAGAGGAAAAGGGAGGTATACTAAATTATAATGAAACAAGACGCAAAAAGGTACAGAAATGATGAAAAAAGTGCACTAACAATATGCGAAAATTATGAACGAATTATGCGACGAATATGATATATTTTTAAATTACTCAGGGGTGAAGTATCAATATAATAACTTTAATTGACTCTTAAATAATATACGCATCCCACATATTTTCTGTTAGACCTTCTAGTCTATTTTATTTACGAGTATGCAGAATCCTGAGCTTATAAGCCGAGATTCACAAGACACAAGATAAATTTAAGAACCATCTTTATCAAAAAACCTTAAACCTTACGTATAATTTATTATGCATTTTACTAGCTTATTTATGGTCATCTAAAAAGAATAAATAAAGAGTCTGAAGACCCGATTCCGAATTTTCAGACTTCTCCCTCTGTATCTTGATTTCTAGTCTCAAACAAGACTAAAACATAAGAGATAAGTATACACGTGTAATAAAGGTTCGAAGCAATTTGCAACCACACAATGTAAAGTTAATGTACTAGAAACGGCACTGTACATTTAATTCATGTAAATTTTAAATTTAATGTAATAACTTTATGAAATGAAAGTAAAATTAATCTTGATTATAAAGAAAATTATAGTCAATTGTGAATTCTAAAATATGTGCACAGCTATCCGTGGATGGTGGAATGATGGAACATCATTAGGAATTATATATTTGATTATTGTTGTAATAAAATTTAATTTGGTGGAACATTAATTAGGTGTAGATTGCAAGAAGCGCTAAACGATGGGTAACTGTACTTAATATTTAGGTATTATGATATTAATTTAATATTCGTAATTGATTTTATAACACTTGAAAAAAAAATGTATGGATGTTTTCTTGCAAAGACTTCAAATGCCAGAAGTTTATGTAATAGATTTTTGCCAGAGTCTATCTATTAGTATTAGAGCTTTGGAAATGTTGTTATTTCGTTGTTTGAGTAAAATTACAATTAAAAAAAAACTGTCCGTTTTCTTTCTTGCCACCCGATAAAGAAAAACATTTATTTTGTCCAATACTTCTACTTTACCAATTGGAATATTACATATATTTTCTTATTCCACAAAATAATGAATAACCACTTGGCTTTGTTGAATTTGCCATATATGGGGTGGCATGTATGGCTGAAACGAAAAGGATTTTTTTAAAGATACTCGGTGGGTATCGTATATAACCTGAAAATACAGTAATGCTTTTACAAGAGGGTGAATATCGTATATTGTATGCCTACCTGCCTATCCAATAAAGACACTATTATGTATAGATATGTATAGCAAAGAACTCATGGTAAAATATGCTGCACATGTGCATTGTGATAGTGCTTACAACAATACGTTGTATGATATCACAGGTTAAGATTGAAGGACGAATAATAATGGTTTTTACCAGATCCCCTTGTTACTTGTTGGATGTAAAGATATTTTCTAGCAAGCCAATTGCATTATAGGAAATATATATGTATTTTCCTATACAGAAAATAAATTTAGTGCGTAGAAATGTATACCAATATCTACAGATTCAAATTTAATATTTTCTCCCCTTATTTACTGATTAACAATAAGGGTTAGAGGTGGAATAATAAATGGACCAATCAAAATAAAGCTCTACTAAATACAAGTCATTTTAGATTAGATGCGACCAGTCAAAATTAATTGATTTAAATGATCCTCTAATCTATTATAACTATATATGTATACTCGCAGTGTTAGTGGTTTAAAAAATTATCTTGATTGCCGAAAAAATAATAAAATTAAATAATATTTCATTTTAAATGGCCGTTTAGTGATTTCCGGTTTAAAATTATTGAAGATCCAAAAATAATCTTCATCTTATTGTAATCGAAGCAATGCTAAATTTCCCATAAGGGGAATAAATGAACGGATATATTTATTATATGAAATATATAACACACAGTACAGTCCGCAGATCATAATTTACCATCATGCTTAAAAGCAAATTTATTACAAAAAATATTTTAAAAAAATGTATGAAATGCGTGGGAAATGACAACATGTGCATGATATTATATACTCGTACACGATATAATATTAATAATTCATTTTATTTCATAATACATATATATATTTAGTTACATTTTTATTTGCAAGCCAAACAGAAGTCAACATAAAGCATCATTGTCTAGTCGTATTCATCTCTTCTATTATGAATAAGAAAATTTAATTAAAATAAAATAAATAAAATTTCTATCCTGAATTTACCCTATTCACAATACTAGAAATTTGTTGCAAAATACACCTCGTCCTATATACATAACATATATTTATTTGTTTGAAAACAAAATTCACAGAAGAAAAGCTAAATCAAAATTCCACAGCCTATATATGTGATGTTCCATAGGAAAGGGACCTTATCTTCCCAAACAAATTTTTCAGTAGAGCTAAAAATAAGCGTTTGGGCAAATTTTATCGGTATTCATGTTTAGGTTGATTACACTGCTCAGACATGTTCTGTGCATTATACAATAGATTTTAAGTCAATTATTAATTCAGCGATACAAAAACAAAAGATTTTCCCCAACCTCTACCTCTATTTGATATATATTGTATTATATTGATTCCTTTTCCTATATATATATATAAATATATAAATGATCTATAGATATATATATAAATGTTAATTATTCGTTAATATTAATTAAAACTAAATTTTTTACATAGATTTATAGTTAATTTAATTAGTACTTAGCAATCAGGAAAAGGGACCTGATCTTCCATCATGTATTTCATATGGGAAGTTAAGGTCCTTTATGAAGAATTGCAGTTTTCCAGGACCCCTTTTCAGTTTTTTTATTATGGCAATAAAACGACGACCACGACGACGATTAATTTTCTTTGCAGATTTGAAATCTACACAAAAAATCCTATAAGAAATGGTGACGTGCGCTTCTTAACTCGTTTGTCATATGTCAGGAAAACATTGTAAAAATTGTGAAACTTTGAACCTATGATTGAGGTTTCCTTTAATTGAGCATAATGTGTAATTTTAGGAAATGCAAGAAACCGGATTTTGGTTCTGGGAAGATAAGGTCATATACATACATATGTGTAAAGAATTTTTAACTTCAAGAAATATAGCTAAAAATCTGGTTGCCTCAAAATGACTAGAATTTCTCGAGAAAATGTTTGGCCAAAAAATATTATCCTTGAAAATTCAATTTATTTTATTGATTTACAATATTTACATTATTGTTAAATTGTGAAATTTTTTTACTATGTAAGTTTTATATTTCCTCAAGGAATATTCTTACAAAATTTCAGGCAAATGGGTTTAGGAACACAGTGAGTGAAACAAACATACACAATTAAGATTAGCCGAATAAAAACAGAGACCTCACTCCGTGGAGTCGCTTATATTTTCAAATATTAGGATTGAAAATGGGGAAAAAATGCCATCATTAGTGATTATACAAAAAAAATGTGCTGGTGACACCAACAAAATGAATTAGTAACGAGCAAAATAAGTGTTTGCAAACTTACGAATTTAATTCATATGGTTACAGTGCGGATGAAAAAATTGTTTGCTCATTTCGAAATTACTGAAATGGGCAAATAAAGCTCAATGGAAAAGAGTCGATGGTCAGCTTTGAAAAGTACATTTCTCGCTCTATGAATTTCAATCGAAAAAGTGTCATGCTAAATGATCCGTCGATAGAACAGTTAGGTTCTACCTTCTACCTACCACCTTGGAAATGACATACATATAGTCGACAACTTCCAGGAGCTGATATTTTGTATCTTATAGCTGTGTTTGTAATGGCCATTAGACTAGTACGTTCCTTTAATATAAATTTGAGACATGTAATAAATTCGCATGTAATTTTACATTGGATAAATTTCATTTAGTACATAATTGAAAAAAAAAAATCAACTTCTATTGTTCATTCAGTTAACAATATTTAGATCACTAACTTGAAATGCATATCTCTGTGCACCATGGTAAACATTTCGAAAGTTCTGATACTTTAGAAAGAATAATTTGAAGTAACAAAAATAATGTAACAACTTGAGATTAAAAAAAAATCCATATGATGAACGAGATGAATTTTTTCCCTTCATCTTCCAAAAATTGCATTTTATGTTCGCCTTTTATGGCACATAAATCTTTCGGTTTAATTTTACATGTGTATCTTTTTCCATTTATCTCCCCGTTCGCTTTAATAGCAGCCTTAACTGTGGCGGGTCTTTTTCACGTCTTGTTCGTACTATATATGTATCTCTTGGGATGCTAAATTGTTTCTTATTCCCTTTTCTGCCCATATTTTTTTACGTTGTAGCCTTATTAACTTTAATAATTTTTTGGCCAAAACACATTCATCCTATCAAGCATATAATTTTGCACCATCAAAATAATGGAGAACGAGAAAAAAGATATCAGTCATCTTATAGGATGATGAGAATAACGATAACAGGAAATAACCCCCACTTGTAGATAAAAATGATCGCATTTTTGGTTTCGTCGGTAAAAACTAATTAGCACTACCCAGAAAATTGGATTATGCGTAACATATGTAATTCAAATTTCATATTATATTCAGTTAACTCATATGTGGTCTGCAAGCAAAAAATTTAACTAATTAAGACTTAATTATCAATGTGTCATCACTCGTTATAAGTTGAAGTTGGCTATGTTGTACTGCTATTTAGATTTTTATAATCGTTCGAGACTAGAAGTCATATTATGTAATTCCACGCCCAGAAATCTCATAATAGGAGAGAAACTGATGGAACCACCGTCTCAATTTGAAATACTAATTTTAAGCTTTTATATTAAATATTATGTAAAGACTAGCGCTATATTTAAAACATTATAAAAACAGTCAAGAATATAATCAAGCAATCTAACTTCTAAATTTAACTTTTAGTCCAAATATTATTGAATATATTATATTATAATCTGATTACAAGTTGTTGATGGGATTGAAACGTAACGAAGCAGCGTAACGATATATATTTCTTAGAATTAGGGAGACTTCCAACACTTCACAATGGTTTTCCTAAACAGCGATAAAAGTGACAAAATAAAGTATTTACATAATCAGAATTAATAATTATATTATTATTTCGTATATTATTATTATTATTACCATATAACTCATTAATTTTTTTTTGTATATTTTCTATTAAGAAAAGCTGCTATGCCTACCATTGTAACTAATCTGGAAAAATATCCAATTTTCTTTTCAGAAAATTAATATTATTTTTTATTACTACAATTTAATACTAAGAAATAGTATATAAAGTTTAAAATTAATAATATTCCCGAATTGTATTTTTTTCTCGTTTCAGAAACCAACACCCTAATGTATGGACCATAAAATATCAGACTTTTTCTCGTCTATATCTTTTTTTAATCAGGAAAAGGATTGGTATAGTCAGCGTCATTTGATTGTGGCCACAATAATTAGAATTTTTCATTTTCAGTATATTTATGTACACCGTCCCTTAAATGTTGTCGCACACTGTCAATGATGTAGATAAATCACGATCGATTCGGGTGTTGTGTAATAAAAAACAAGTCCCAATATATTTTATATTTTTATAAGGATCTCCAGACTTGCACACACATTCATATAATAAGAAATCCAGAGTCCCATTAATTGTTATGGTATTCAGTACAATGGTTGATGAAAAAACTATAAGATTTTGTAGTTCGTTATTATTATATTCCCTTTTTTAATATCCAGAAAATTTACTATAAAAAAATTAATTTTAAAGATATTATTAAGTTACAAGGAAAACAGGTTTTAAAATCCTAAAGCGATGGCACGACGATTTAACTTAAATATTTATTATGGGTTTTTTTCCTTTCTTCAACAACCTTTTTCTTGATTCTTATTGAGAAACTACAAAAAAAAAACGTATTCAGAAACGGGTTATTTGTGGGTAGTGTGATAAGGGTATGATACGTATGCAATGAGTATTTCTCGTTGTAATATTATTCATTTAATTTTCTGGTTAATGAAAACATTCCAATGAAATGGCTTTAACAGATTGTCCCATACTGTATTATTATAAGGATTTATAGTTCCTTGTAAGTCTATCTGTCTACCCGACTACGCTCGACTATAGAGGTGAGTTTTAATAATTTATTCAGACTTCTAATTATCAGTACAATTAAGATCATATAGAAATTCTGCATATATGAATGTTCCAAAAGAGTGAGATTGTTATATTCGCAGGATCCTAGAATTATTTCAAGGATATATTAGAAAGATAAGGTGGAATTACTAGATTAGATTCGGTTGGTACAGTTTCTATGTTTTCGAATGGATGGATACATTAGTAGAGGTAGAAATATGATTTGGATTAGTAAGTTATTTAATATTTCTATAGGGTAGAAACAGGCTTTTCAGAGTAATTTAATATTAATAATTATTTATGGTTGCGCAATGCAATTCTAAATTTTATTATCGAAATTGGGTTAAAATCTCACATTTCGCAGTTTTCTGTATGTAAATCTCAGATACGTATTTTATTACTAATTTATACAATTAAACAATTTAATTAGATGAATTTAAGTTTTGCCTAAAAATTAAGCTTAAAGTTGGGAATGTAACGACGGTAATTCGAATTCTGAATGGCAACTCTACCTGTCTGTCAACCTAAACCACAGGTCAGCGATATTTTGAAACCACTGGTTTGTGTTCAATCCAAAAATTCTTATTTTGTTCTAAAAAATTGGCAAAATTTCCGTTCAGTTGAAGAATATAATTTTCAATAAGTGAATATATTTTCGAATTAAATTCAATTAATTGTTCAAATGATATGAAAGGATAATTCGATTTGATTAATTATAAATGAGAAATGTTTTTGCATAAGTTGTAAGTAAAAGATACAAAACGTGATTCTAATTGGAAATAAATAAATGGCGGGCTATGTACGCATTATTTTGTGATTCTTTTATTTGATAAATTATCTTTTATTACGGTAAAAATTAACGGGTAATGATTTAGTAGGCAAATATAATTGTAGCTGTAAAATTTGGACAAATTTGTTTTATTGAAAATTTTCCTTTGTTTGTTCTTAACATTTGGTAAATGATGGAATTCCGTAGGAATAAAGACCGGCAGGTCCAATTAGAAAATTTATGGGAACTCGTTAGCATGTTGACACTGGTAAGTTTCAATCCAGAGGTTACTTAAGTTTCAAATTATGAACTTCAAAGAACGTCACCGGAGTCGGTGGAATAAAAAATGCCCGCCATCCCTTATATTTCTTACAATAATTAATTGTTGCCTATTCGAATTGGAAATACAACAGTGGAAGCCCAGTTTATTAAGGTACTATTCTACTTTGAATAAAATTTTTTTTCGAATTTTTTTTTATTCGATTTTTGAATGTATTAGTATCTC
>JANTOP010011873.1:0-15056 GCA_027564815.1 Symmerus nobilis | reverse complement strand
CTACTACTTTATATAACAATTTCATTCATAAATGGATGATTATGAATGAAATTGCAATCATCATCATCGTCATCATAGTTATCCATATTTTCTTCTATCTCCTAAATTCGAAGTCGTACTTTCACGGCCGATAGCCTAATCGACACTGCTTTTATTACGTAAATGTATAGTGACCTTGTTCTATCGAAAACAAATGTTGATATGCGCTATGCACGTATTAAATTAAATCGTGATGCAGTTGAAGATGATCCTCGTTCAAAAAGGCCATCCACATTAAAAACATTGAAAAATCAGGTCAGTTTTGGTTTAAAATAGAATATTAATTATTGCTTCGGCCGGTTATGAGACGTTTGCGTAAACCATCTCGTAAAAAATACCAGTAGTGGAATTTGATTGAAAATGAAATCGTAGGATGAAATCGTGGAAAGTAAGTTTCCACCAGGATCGCTTTCCCTTTTGATGAACAAATTTATGGATGGAAAAACATACGTTTATTTAACGCCTTTGCACAGTTCCAAAGCTTTGAAAGTTCAATTAAAGTCCCGTTTAGTGGGAAAAAATGAGTGGAAAATCACTTTTCACGATTACACGGTTTCACTTTCCAATCAAAATTCCACCTCAGATTTGTGGAAGAAGCAATTCTTGTATACTTGATTACGATAACGTGCCATCAACAAGTGCATTCGTGAGGTTTTGGCCAAAAATAATACAAATGCCATTGATAAAGCTCCCAACCTGATTCATCATTATCATCATTATTCGAAACGCTTTCCCTATTTAGTTCCGTTTAGCCACAAACTAACAAACGCTTATTTTCATACCAATCGCGTTGTGGAATAAAAGATTTATAAATGATCAAATTTCAAATCCAGCTATAGAAAATTTTACTAGATAGGGATAAAATACCCTAGCTGTTTCCATTATGATGCATTGACTAAGCTGCATGTTTCTCTGCGTTTGATTATCAATCCAGAATCTTAATAATTTCTCAATTTCTTCTAGTTGACAAGTAGCAAAAGTGTTTTGAAGCTTAAATACATTTTCCGCAGCAAATTAAAAGAGCACTATATCGAAACAGCGCTAAGATAGGTAGCGTTGACAGAGGTATGCCTGTATTTTTGATACCGAAATTTTATCTCAGAAATCTATGAATATCATTATAGTACGAGAATATTGGAAGTTAAATTTTGTAACTAAAATTAACATAAGAAACTCGAATTTTATGTAGGCATTTATAGATAGTTCTATTTTCAAAAATGATTAATTTTAATTAGTTACAACCATTTTCTTGAATACTCTCAACATAAGCATTTGTTGCTCAAATTTGGAAGAAAAAAATTCCAGAAAATAATAAAATAGAACTGAACCTAAAAATCCAATGTTTTTTTCATCAAACGGTTTTAGTAACTTTTGAACCATCACAAAAATAAATTGTGATTTTCAATAATCGATTATTATGTTATCTTATTCAGTAAATACGCTGTTTCAAAGGCAAGATAAGAAAATTCGGATAGAATGGCTTTTTCAGTTAAACAGGAATTGAATTTGAAGTTATAAAATAAAGAATTGAGAATGAAGAGTAGCAAATTTGAAAAACGAAAATGGTAAAAAGGCTATAATCAGTGTTTAGCGAAATGTTGATGTTAATATTATTTGTTAAGTCTAGTATATGTAGTGTGCATAACTGCATACATATCTTGTTTACATGCTCAATTAAAAAATTAATTAAAAATAAATACATTTATAAATGGGAAACCATTTTACAAACTTAAGATTAAGATTAAGAACAAAAAATAATGTTTAAACATTAATGAAATTCGCATTTTGTAAAATCAATTGAAAGTAACACAACCCTGTCTAGAGCGATATTAAGATTATAGAATAGTCACAACAATCGGGTTCAGAAAAGTGATACTGAAAGGCACCGCTTTCGTAATAAATTATTATTACGCTCAAATGACCAAATCTGTAAACAAAAATAACAATTAATTAACAATCTGTTTGAAAGCGTGCCTTATCCGATAGTCGGTCACCCGTTTTAGTGTCACCAAAAGCTTTTTTGCGGTCGATGATTTTTAATTAATAAAACAAATAAACAATCTAAAGTAAATAAATTATGATAAACAAATTTTATTGTGATAATTAAGTTCAGACAGATTCGTATTCGTAAAATCATCTGACCTTAAGTCAACTGCTAGTACGGTTTTGTTCAAATACCTCTATGTTTTGTCATTTTTTTCTTATAAATTTACCTATATGAACTTGGGTTTTTCACTTGAATTTTTGAATCCACATGCGAGACGTCACTTTAAATACTCTGTTGGATTTACTAGAAAGAGTTAGGTAATAAAATAATATAGGAATGAAAATTATGAAATTTAAACCAGAAAATCTACATTAAAATGGTCCAATTTTTCTCAACGAATAATCTAATTTTAACCTTCTGGTTTCAGCAAAAGTTTATTTTATTAATATATATAATATATATCATTAGATTTGACATGAATTACAAACATAAATAATATGTCAAATCAGTTCAAAATGAGTACACAACTGGAAGGTCACTTTCTCATTATCAGAAGTGTATTAGTCAGTCACTAGATTATTCATGTACATATCTACCTTAACAACAATGGTAACAGTAACTTAGAAATTTCAATTAAACTGTTTTTACAGGAAATTTTTAGATTAATAAAGAAGTTTTTCAACTCGATATTTTGGCGGTTGTTCTTGCTTGTACACAGTACTTTAGCTAACAATACGGCGTTATCTGGTTACAATACGGATAGCTTCTACGAACAACCCTACGAACAATTTTCAAAATTTGATATTTATCCTATGGAAGTATACTTATTCGTATCTAAAAATTTAAACTGGTGACGGATATGTAATTTATTACATTAAATTATCGCATTCATTATTTCTTTGTTATAAAACCGATAATAAAATTATTATGAAAAATTTATTTAATTTTAGGACAGAAAAAACTCCATCGGCAAAAACCACTTTCTACTTGTTTTCAGTTGGGGTTATACGGTGAATTGAACGAGAAACCCCCGAAACCATGATTTTGTTTTGTATCAACAATTGCGACCTTAGCTTGTAATATAATAAATGATCATGTATGTAATTTGACTAAATCTTATCTCCTCTATCTATTGTATATTCATTAAATGAGTTCACAACTGAATTACTAACGGCTACGCGGAAAAGTACTGTCTAGTCAAAAATCATATACAAGTTTTATTTTTTTTTTTTGGGTTTATAAATATTAGATAAGCATAATATACTTTTTTTACAAAACTGTACTCTTAAACGTGCCATGCGATTTTTTTTCTAATTAACTGTCGTCATTATTGCTTAGATTGGCATAACTTAGGTTTTGATACTCCGCACAGGTCGCCTTCATTAAAATAAAATAAACTTTGGTATAAAAGTCAATTTGTATAAATATAAAGTTATTTGGATGATTATTAAAATTTTAAATTTTAATTAAATAAAATGATATTTTGTACACTGGATTTTTATTTGTAAATGGCACATGTGCTAATAGCTAGATATAGATTATACAGTTGACGGCTTAAAAATGGGGGAAATTTATAAAATATTCCGTACGACCGGTCAAAAGTCTAGGTTAAAATTGGAATAGATAAAAAGTCTGAAAAAGGTCGGGTAAAGTTGATAAACATCAGCATCGAAAATATGAGGAAATCGATAGTGAGGAAAAATTGGAACAATTTCGAAAAGTCGGAAAATAGTAAGTAAATCTTTGAAAAGCTGGAATGTAACTGGAAAAAGTAAAGAAAAACAGATCAAGTAAGGGAAAAGTCGTAGAAAAATTCATAAAAAAGTTAAAGAATTCTGAGAAAATTGAAAATAACCAGGGAAAAATGAAAGAATTTCCGAGTGTCTGGAAAATCTGGAAAAATAGCTAAAAAGCCGAAAGATGGATAAAAGATACATAATAGTTGTGACATGTTTACAATGTCCTGGACGTTTTCTACTTTCTCCCGATTTTGTTTTGATTTGATTTTTACTGATTTTGTCTCCTACTTTTATCTAACTTTTCTAATTTTCTCTGATTTTTCTCACATTTACACAACTTACTATTCTCCATCTTTCTATTTCCAACCTTTCCGATTCTTGTAAATTTTCCTTCTCTTCGGCAATTGATTCCACATTTGACTCAATTTGTCTGATTTTTTTCCAAGATTTAAATTTTTTAGACGTTTTTTTCGATTTTTTATTCTCAAATTTATGTGATTTTCCCAACTTTTTCCTGATTTTCCAAAATGTTTCTCCAAACATTACTCGAAGTTTTTTCAAAAATTTGTCAGACTTTTTTCCGTTTTTTATCGACCCGACATTTTACCAAGTTTTCCGATTTTTCCTAAATATTTCTTTTCTTTCTCAGACTGCTTCCGGATTTTTCTCAATTTTCTCATCACTTTCGTTTCTTTTTTTTTTCTAATTGCAGACTTTTTTGACTTTTTTGAAAAGACTGACTTTGCCCAACATTCTCACAAACCAACCATTTCCCGATTACTTCTGAGCGTTTATTACTTTTTTCCAACTATTCATGGCTTCTCGCAACTTTTTCAGACGTTTTCCGAATTCGATAGGTTTTGTCTGATTTTTTTCCTAGTTTTCCTATATTTTAACAGCTTTTCTGATGTTATCTTAATATTTTCTGACTTTTCCTAATATTTTCCCAACTTCTTACCTTTCTCGACATTACTGCGACATTTTCAGATTTTTCACACTTTTTCTGGGCGTTCGTTCCCCAAGGTTTTTCAAGCGGTTCAAACTTTTACCCGCATTTTTCTGCTTTTCCCGCAATAAGGACTTTTCGCCGATTTTTCTTGATCTTTTCTTTTTTGGTATTTGCCTGATATTAGAACATTCTTTTTTCTGGTTATAGTTTGATTATCTGGGTATAGTTTGGTTATAGTATAGTGAGTATGATTTGAAAAATCTTAAACCATATATTAAGGTGTTCTGATCCGCCACTGAACTAATGGGAGAGACAGTCTTCTATCTTCTATGCGATTTTTTTTGTAATTCTTGTGATAAACTTTCTTATAATCACCATTCTTAAATTAGATTTACACTTCTATTTGATTATGTATTGAAATTAATTTATATGAAGCTTCTACCAATCTGTTACCATGATTTTATTCTGTACATGCGAGCAATCAAAAAGTCTCATATTGTTTATGGAAAATTAATAATTTTTTGCCAAAATAATCTACAACAATGAAAAATATAGATATTCATATTAATAGGGACACCCAAGCTCAGAAGTGGTAATTGGGTATTTCTTCTTCCTTAAGTGCCTTATTCGGTTTACCGAACGTTGGCAATCATATTGGCTATTATTAGCCATATGATTATCCTGGGGAATAGTTTCCCGTTGCCTTCCTCAAATTTGGCCCTTAGGATATATTTATTTCAGAACCTGTCCTCATGATAGAGAAAGGCGTTGGAGCGATTTTTTGAATATTTAGTTCAAAAACAAACCAAAAGCATCATATTTCTTAAAATTTTATCATCAGAATATTGGCAAAAATGTCTCACAATTACGACAATTCTCTTATATAATTTTCCTGTCCGAAATTCCTGTCTAATTTATAATAGTAGATTGATCAAATTATGTAATTATATTATGATTTCATAAAATTAGTGTTTTTATGACTATATCCTATTTCATTTGAAATTATATTAGAGTGAAAACGTAAAAGTGCCATTTCATAACATTGAATTTTATTATAACTATACCTTACAAAGCAATTTATATTTTCAGATCTAATTATGTGTTAAGCTGTAAACAGGTGTTGAGGTTGTAGTATACGGCCGCTGCAGTTGATTCCCGTTCGGTTCTCTCAGAACCTAAGAACCTAACATTACCAGACCCAAGAAACGCCATGTTGCATCACCCTTCAACCCATCACTCTACTAGTTTACTGCAACCACTTGCACCTAGCTGATTTGGTTGTGTTATAAGGCACAATATAGAAGCATATTTCTTGAATCGCGTTCTTTTTAAATTCATCTTCGTAATTAATTCAATATGAAATGAGCGGCGCAGCTAATAATTTCGAAGATCACACTTAAATCTGCAGGTGAATTCAGTGTGGTACATCCTTTAGGGTATATATAATTATTTATATTAACGGGCATGGGACCCAACTAATAAGTTTTGTATAAATCGTTACGTAAATATATTAAATTTTATATTATATAAATTAAACATTCGTAATAGATTATTTACGGCGAGCTTTCGAATAACTACAAAAATTTTAAGAACAAAACAATTATAAATTAAAATTATCCATACAACTTCAAGGCTATGTAGTACATTGTTTGCTTTTGGAGCCAATTACATAAATAATGTATAATAAAATACTATATAACAAATAGTAAATTAATTTCAAAACACCTAAGAACAAGTCATTTAAATTAATATACCGATTATGTGTTCTGAAAATGACCCAACCAACTATAGTCCTGCCATATCAACCAACATAACATGGTAAACCCAGGTTGATAATGTAGAAATTACCAAATTCTACTGCTGAATTATTAAGAATTAATTTCTGCAGTATTCATCTAAACTAAAATCTGGCCTACGGTCTTTTGAAATTGATTTTCCATCCTATTATTTGAAATCTGGGAAATGAAAGATTTAAGAATTCGAAAGTTCAGCGATAGCTTTTAATTAAAATATTATTTTTGTCAGTATGGAATTTAATTTCTCTCCTAATAATCTATTTGGAATGAAATTCGAAATTTTCATTTAACAGCTCTTTGATGAAATCATAAGCTCGAAAAGCTTTATATTTCGATTTAAAAGTTAAACGTCTGAAAAGAGCTTTAAGAAACTTTACAATGCTTACCCAAAGCTTTTAAATAACATTTTATTTTAGTCATACTATTACTAATAAAGCTTTACAATGGGATTAAATACTCTCTCGAGTAATGAGCTCTCGAGATTTTTGAAGCATTTTTTTTCTGGGAAAATTTGGTATTTCGTTAAAGGACCGATCTGGATAGAAAATAGATTTTAAAACGTAAAAAATGTAGTCGAAACCTCTAGCTTTTGTTGAGTCATTAATAGTTTGGATAAGCTTTCTAAGAAAATTCTATATTTCATTTACATTTAATGAACCGTATCAAAATTCGATTCCAAGTGATATAAAATGACATTTTAAATTTAAGCTTTCAATGAGCTATCGAGATTTTTGAAGCTTTTTTAGGGAAAATTTGAAATTTCGTTAAAGGATCGTTATAAAAATGGATATAAAATAGATTTTAGAACGTAAATAATAAGATTCGGAAAATAAAGCTTATTAGAAGCTTTTTAGTTTTTGTAGAGCTTTTGTACGACCTGTTTACTTTGGATATTTTTCTATTTTTCTTCAATTAATTTATAAACTACCTGTATTATTACATTTTTTTGGATCCGAAGAAAATTATCGGGCAATTCGGATCATATGTTACAATGCCCGGTATTGAAATTTTTCGGTGCAAGTTTTTATGAATTTTTGATTATTCTTAGAGAAATTTCAACTTTTCCGAAATATTTAATTCCCGAAATTTCAACTTTTGCGCTTTTACATTTTTTTCCGGTCGAAGAAAATATTCGGCATGCACTCTAGTAACATAACAATAAGGCTGCAACATTTTGTTAAGCGGTCATAAAATTCTGCACGCCTTATGCAGATGTTGACCGCACGCCACTGCTGAAAATGAATACAATATGTCAAATGTTCATGTGTAAATATGTATCAAACTTCCGTTTCAGTTTTCTATTTTCTTTTCAAGCAAACAGAGAACATACCTTTAACAATAAACTTCGGTCAATTTTTCTAATTAAATCGTCAAGAATACTGTTCATGAGACAATCGATCGAATAGTCAAGAAGAACATGAAGGTGTGTACGGGACGGGAATCTGCCCCCCCCCTCCCATTCTCCACCGAATAACTCATTAATTACTGCGATCAGCATAGGATTCCGTTTGCACCTTTTCCAAAGCCTTCTTTTCCAAGGATTAAATATCTAATATCCATCTATAAACTGTCTTTCGATCAATTGTGTTTTACTTTTCCTTAGTTACGTACATATAGGTTGAGAAACATTTTTTCCCATAAGGTCTGATTTTTGATGAACACCGATCTTCTACTGACCTTATTTTTTGTGGTTCCAGATTTGTAGATATTCAATAAACTTGCTAGAAAAAAAATTTATTAGATAGATGAATGCCACCATGTCTCTAACGAGACAAATATACATCTATAATCTTTTGAGTCAAGTCATAAAACGATTATCAATTTTAGCGAATTTAAAAATAATAAAATTAGCGAATCGAACCATTTCTTCCATATTACTATCAAGTCTTTCAGACCTAATTTTCAAGAGTGTCTCAGTCATCCAGTGACATTTTTATAATCAGATAACCAGACATCCGCGTACTATGTGTATTGTTGTTACATTCTTTTTTCAATTTTAGAGACCTCTTCAAAACTCTGTCATCTGATTATCGAATATTATAAGGTAATACAAAACCTTGGCCTAGTTACGATGCTACTTTCTTCTAACGAATTAATTCACCTGTTTCTAAATATATCCATTGTTATATCAATTTTTTATATTAGTGTATTCTATAACACTCCTTATCGCAGATTGTATATTTTATTTTTTAATCTGACTGTAAAATTGTTATGCAATAATACTTTATCAAATTTCGGTCGGTCGATACTCATACAAATTAGGCGTTTTATCAAAATTTATTGGGGGTTTAGCTAACCAAATATTGGATCAAGGTGGTACATTACTGTACCGAGCAAATATACGAATAATATTCTCTCCCTGCTTTTCTTGTTATTCAGTATAATGTCCGCTAACTGAAACAATTTGTAGTATTTACATTTTTGATGATATTTTTTTCTAATTTGAAAACATAATTTCGCGCAATTCAGAACGTGAAAATACTATTAAAAAACATGGGGCTTTCACTTAAAATGAAAACAACAACTACTAGTATTATTCATTTCATGAATCATTAGTGCCATCAAATCACCAAACGTGGTGCAATTTAAATTCATAATTAAAGTTCCTTTAAAATTTTATTATTAATTTTTTATAAAAATTTTATAATTGAAAGTTGTAAATGATTATTTAGGACGGGAATTTGGTTATTTAATTTAACCCTTATTTATTATATTAATGATATTTTAAAGGTATTTGTAATTAATTTTTTTGATTATTGATTATAGTCTAATAATGAGGAAACTGGGGATTAGTATTTTCTCCAAATTAACACTTTTATGAATTTTGAATGCCTTGAATTAGACGCCTTAAAACGAATGAAATGTATAATTTATTGATTTAATTTTGATGAATTTATTTTCTCAAGAATTCTTAACTTAAATTCTGATTGTGTAAGGTTTCGTTTTACGATTTTTTTTATAAAATTAGAAAATTGTTTACAACATAATTACGGCGATAAGCTTAGAAAAATATGTGGGATTATGAGGTAAAAATGTTTGTCGTTTTGATGTGGAATCTCCCATACACATCTGTTGTTAATTAACTGAATGTCAATAACAATAGGTGAGATCAACACTCTCTAATGAGATCAATGATCCTCACAATGATCGGCACTGCGAACCATTAACATAATTGAAATTTACAACTAGATATTAATTGTGAAGCATTTTGTAACTCTGTCCACGACCATCGTTTTTTTTGGGATTATTATTACCTATTATTTATTTATTTCTCCTGAGACCCAAAATTCAGATTCTATTTATTGTCAGATACGATTCAGAATATTAAAATTGTTTCTTATTGAATTTTTCAGTCCATACAAAATATCATTATGAAGATTGGAGATATTACTGCACCAATCAATGACATTGATCATGCATGTATCATTGATGAACCCGTTGATTCATTCAACATAATCCGTAAAAGGGCGGCTCTTAATTTGATCAAAGACAGGCCATTATACATATGTGATTTGACTGATGTGATCAAGAAGCATTTAATATGGAAAAAATACCTTCCCAGAGTTCTACCATTTTACGGTAAAATTTTTAATTAATAAATAAATAAATGAATTTAAATATTTATTTATGTAATTAGCGGTGAAATGTAATGATAGTCCAATGGTACTTAAAACATTAGCTGCCTTAGGTACAGGATTCGACTGTGCATCGAAAGGGGAAATTAAAAAGGTTATTTTATTTTATTTGAAAAAAAAAGGTTAAATTATTCATTAGTTTTTAATTGATCAGGTTGTAGATCTTGGGGTTTCAACATCTCGCATAATTTTTGCAAATCCCACTAAACCAAAATCGCATTTAAGCTATGCGGCTGCCGTTGATGTTAATATTATGACATTTGACTGTGAAATTGAACTGAGAAAAATAAAATCTCTATATCCCGATGCACAGTGAGTAATCTGCATCTAAAATAAATGAATTGAAAGTATTTTATGAAAATTTTTCTGAAAATTTATTCACAGACTCGTACTTCGTATACGTTGCGATGCGAAAGTTGCCCAATGTCCATTAGGTGAAAAATTTGGATGTGATCCGATAATTGAGGCGCCCGGATTAATTGAAGCTGCTTTTAATCTAGGATTAAATGTAATAAAATAAGTTTAACTTTTTATTTAAATATTGTGGCACTTAATTTTATATAATTAACCTTTAGGTTATCGGAATCAGTTTCCACGTAGGATCCGGATGTATGGATCTTCCAATTTATGGAAAAGCGATATATGTTGCACGAACATTGTTCGATTTTGCCGAAACAATTGGTTACCATTTTCATCTATTGGATATTGGTGGTGGTTTTCCGGGCGATAAAAACACTGACATAAAAGAGGTTGCCGAAATCATAAATAGTGCGCTTAGTACTCATTTTCCACCTTCGGATGATGTGACAATCATTGCTGAACCGGGACGATTTTTTGTATCATCCGCATATACGTTGGCCTGTCAAATTGAATCGAAGAAGGAGATAAGCCGCAATGGAACGATTCAGAATACAATGTACTTCATAAATGATGGTGTTTATGGATCGTTCAATTGTATATTGTATGATCATCAAATTATCAAGCCCATTCCGTTAAAAGATCATGATGGTGATCCGGTTTATAAAAGTACAATTTGGGGTCCAACATGTGATGCATTGGATCAGGTGTGTCAAACGGTGTTGTTGCCGGAGATGGAAATTGATGATATTATAGTTTTTGAAAATATGGGTGCTTATACACTGCCAATAGCAAGTCCATTTAACGGTTTCCCATTACCGTCAGTTGACTATTTTATCGAAAAAGAATACATGTAAGAGGAAGTTAATATAAGTTTGTTATGTTAAAATATCTAATAATTGATTTCTCTTTTGTAGCCAAAACCTATTTGTGCCCTCCAATGACAATGACACATTGCACAATAATGATTTCATTGGTTGCTATAATTGACTAATTAACATCTTAACAGGAAATTGTGTGACCAACAACGGTAACTGGAAGGATAAATTTATTTATCAGATTTTGATCAACTTATTTAATAATATTTTTATTAATCACATAACTTTTATAAAATTTATAAATAAAAGTAATGATGAATTTTCCACTGATATACAAGGAAAATGGATTTATAATTTTTATTTTATTTCTTTTTACTGATTTTTCAAAATTGATGAGCCTCTTTCAGTTTGCTGTCGTCTTCGATAACAGCGGCAGTAAGCAGAAAAAGACAAATCAAAAATGTTTCCTGTTTAGTATTAAAGTCCATTTTCTCATTTTTTTTATATTTTATAAACAGATTAAAAATGTACAATCAATTTATGATTTGTTAGTACACATTTATTAAATAAAGTAAATTTTAGCTTATTTGTCATCTTCACTAAATGTAATTTTAAATTATTTATACCTCATGTAACGCAAGTGTTATAAATTACAGACGTTCTCTAGAAACCTTTATTTCGCTTTGAACTCCTCTGAAAAACGTGAAGTGTAGTATAACAGGCACTTGGAGTGCTGAATGTTTTCATTTAGCCTAAATATCCTAAATTAATTCAAATAGATTTTCGTGTATATTCATAAATAATTGCATTATTATTATATCTATAAAAATGTATTATCTATTTCTCACCTTTACCAATAAATTAGCATCCTATTTATTTGTCTGAACTTTTAGTCGAATTCTAATTTCTCTCGAGAAATATCCCGGATTTAACGAGCGATAGTTTAGTAATTTATCAACTAATTTTACATTTTTTAAATTGAGTTTTTAAATTTCCTACCAAATAATAAATTTTAACCGAATCTTACGATAATCGAGAATTTCAGAAATTAACTCATCTCATTATTGATACCCAGGATTAGTTACGTTTCATTTAAGCTCATTTTGATAATAAATTTCCTTAACGTGTTCACATTTTATATTTAATTATCAAATATTCTAAATTTTTTATGCAATTAAAAATAAAACTGCTGAGGTGAGTTTGTTATTTTATTAAAAGAGGAAAGTGATAAAACAAATAAACAACCTAATTTCCGGTTCTGTTAAATTTTTATAAGTCAACATAATCTCGTATGTATACATAGGGTTATCAAATAAGAGCTTCCTAAGTTTAAATTGAAATAGAAATACAACCGTATAAGATATGAAAGACACTTTTGTTTTTTAGTTATTGGGGGGTTCATGGCATTTTAATTTAAAAACTATTTCTTGTAAATGACCGCCTGATAATAATTTTTAGAGGTCGAGCCTCGATCACCAATTTCGAGCCGCTTTTTCACATAAATCGGCGCTCCAATAACACGAATAATGTTTTATAATGGAGTTACACTGCATGATCTTGGTGGCCAATTCAAATCACCAAAACGAAAAATTACACAACATTTTATTATGCAAATTTATCATTCAGTAAGTTGATTTGTTTTACGATATGTATCGTGTACGGTAATGTACGGCGTCTCCAGACTAAAAATTTAATTTAATATTATTTGATTCAGATAAGATTCATTATACGGATAGATTTATTGTATCGTACCTATGCTTCAAATTAATAAATTCGTAATACTACTTCAAATGTATTGTAGTAATTTGTGAAATGTGATTAATTACACTACTAAACAAGATTTGCCACCACGAATAACGATCACATTTTCTATAGTAAAATTTTCCGTAGAATCAGAATATCCTAATGGTTTTTTCCGATTGGCTCCAAATTTCCATATAAATGGCAAAATTCAAAAACCTGCACTTTTGAGTGCACATACCTCACATATGTAAATACTTGTCAAAATTTTAATTGTCAGCAAGCAATTAGCAAAAAATCGTAAACGTGTCAAATTGTCAAATTGAATTCATTTGCGATTTACATATCAAAAAAGGTAAAATCATCTGGATTTTGTTGGAAAAATTTGGTTTTAACTTAATTTGCCTAGTTTTGGTTTTAACCGATACAATTATAATACCAATTTCTTAGTCGGATCGCCGGATCCTCTAATTTTATAAATTCTCCTGGGGATTGAATTATATTTTCCCGTTGTTTATACTTCATTCATTCGTTAGAGTTCATATATAAATACACCTAGTAAAACCTTGTCTTACCCATTTCTTTTTTATGAAAATGTTAAAATTTAGTGCGCCAAAATTAGAATCAATTAATTTTTTTTCTATCATGTAGAAAGTAAATGTATTATAAATTATATGCGTTGCGTACATAGGATACAGAAAAGATTTTAGTGAGTCTGGGCTTGAAATGCGTCACGAAAAAATACAGAAAAAAATATATATAATCGGGTTAAGATAAGAAAAATAGATCTAATGGAGAAAAATTTAATGACCATGTTGTAAAAACATTTTGTATTCAATTTATGGATGAAATAACTTAATGTATGTATATAAATGTTGTATCATTTGAACATAATTTTATACTAGCTTCCTTTGCTGTAATACAATGCAACAACTACCTAGATATATGTAACCAGACATAAGTTTGTAGGACTTGATAGAGTACCAAGCCGGGAAACTGAAGGTATAATTTGTTCGTTGAATTTAAAATATCTCATCCCAAGAACGACATTTTAATAAAAAAGATTTTATGCTTTCGAATATCATTAAATTTGCTCAAATCAGTCAATAGTAAGTATACTGGGCGCTTGTATTATATATTATTGAAAAACATTTCTTTAACTTTGATCCAGTAAGATCATATCTGAAAACCGTAAGCCTAGTTCTTATTTAAATCTTTATCTGAGAACTCCAATGTTCCATTCGTTAAAGACATGGTGTTGATTTTCGTGATAATACATACATATAGCACATCTGTTTCTTGCATTAAAATTATAAAATAGGGTTAACAAGAAATTGGCTTAAGTCTGAAATGGAGGACTTACAATTAGTCTATAGCTAGAACATCAATATTTATATAGTACCTAGAGCCTAGAATAACATTCACTTTCACATACAAAATGTTCTGACGAAACATTTAATCGTTTCTATTTTAATTATTTACCATTCCTTTATGTACGAGAAAATTGTTTAATAGAAAAACGTTTCAGCGGAAAAACTTAAATATAAATTTCCAATATAAATAAACGTAAATAACCGATTTGTTTATCTAATTATTTTCAGAAATATCTATATCAGAATGTCGGTTTAATTTAATATTGAATTTTATGTAAGTTATTGGCTTATTTTAAATTTGATAAAATTACATGTCGAGATTTTCGAGCTACCTTAGCGAGTATATTTTACATATTATATGCTCGCTGGCAATTTTTGAGATGATAATATCGGGGTATAATTGAACGCAGTGAATTTCATCAGTAAAATGTAAGATTTTAGGAAAAAGCTTTAATAGAGTTCCAAAATCTCATCGATTGCTTTTAATTAAAATATTTATTATTTTAGTCAGTATATATGGAATAGGGTTTGCAATCCCGTGTTATATTTCAATCCCGGGATTTCGGGATTACATTATCCGAATCCCGGGATCCCGGGTTTGGTCCCGGGATTAGAATTTGACT
>JANTOP010011862.1:0-15057 GCA_027564815.1 Symmerus nobilis | reverse complement strand
TATGATATAAAATTTAACAGGAAAAAAGGAGAACGCAAATAATAAATTTGTATGTCTCTTTCTGCCTACCTAATTTTCGAATTTTTACAATCCGGTATTTCCCAAAATTCCCAGTTATATGCACTAACACCAAAACATTAATATACGTACATTGAAGCACACGTTTTTGTGGTAGTAAATATACGACTTAGAAAGAGCTCACTTTAGACTCAGAAAGTTGAGTCATTGCTTGCAGGTACCGTATCGAAGAGAAACAGTTCATTGAATGGCACCCTATTTTAATCATATCAGCTGACGATGACATTTGTTTTGTAAACAAACATTACCAAAAGTAATTTCTTAATTTTCCGATTCCGAATGGATTTTAATTAAAATCAGAATTAATCAATTAAATTACTTAATTTTCAATTTATTAATTTAAAGCATGTCGATTTACAAAGCAAGGTAGGTTAAAATTAATTATTTCCAATCGATTTGTTTACAAAAAAATGTCAATTCAGAGTTTCGGAGTTCAAGGAGCTTTTAGAGGCGGACACGATCGATTTAAAAAAATTAAATAAATTAACATTTCATGGTAAAATCATATTTTTATATTAATTTTTTATTTACTGAATCCGAATCGTTGAATATTTTTTAGGAATCCCCGATTGTAACGGTTATCGGTCATTGATCTGGCGACTACTTTTTGAATATTTATCACCGAAACGAGATGAATGGGCGGATATTCTCGATAAGAAACGGACGATCTATCGACAATTTATAAGTAGAACGGAGATTTTTAATTTCTTAATTTTTGATTAATCGAATTTGAATCTTCCGGGTAGAAGAAATGGTAATGCCACCGGGAGCTGAACCATCAACGGATCATCCGTTAAGTGATGGTCCGGAAAGTGCGTGGGGAACGTTTTTTAAAGATAATGAAGTCTTACTACAAATCGATAAGGATGTGAGACGGCTTTGTCCTGATATATCATTTTTCCAACAGGTTTTTGTCAATTCCCTTCTTCATCTAAAGAATTTAATTTCAATTCGATTTATTTTTTTTAGGCCACCGAGTTTCCGTGCGAAGAAATGGTAAACAATTGTGGTGAGAAACGGTTACACGCCCGTGTTGTTCCATCCATTTTAACCTCAGCGAATGTAGAACGGAAAGGTTTAGGGATTACGAAGATCAATTCGATCATTAAACATTCCTCATACGATAATCCGTATGAATCGTTAGACGAAGGACAGGAAGCGCATTGGGAATGCGTACAGCGAATCCTATTTTTATACGCAAAATTAAATCCGGGACAAAGTTACGTGCAGGGAATGAATGAAATTGTCGGTCCAATTTATTATGTTTTCGCGTCCGATCCGAATATCGAATTTCGAAGTGAAATTAATCAACTTAATTTCTTAATTGCTTAATAAAGAAATCACAAATTTTCAGGGCACGCTGAAGCGGATTGTTTTTTCTGTTTCACATCACTGATGAGTGAGATCCGTGATTTTTTTATAAAAACATTAGATGAATCAGAGTTTGGTATCAAACAAAAGATGGTTCAGTTATCGAATCTGTTGAAGGAGAAGGATTTGGAAACGTGGGAACGGTTAAGGGAACAGAAACTCTATCCTCAGTATTACAGTTTTCGGTGGTTAACATTATTGTTGTCACAAGAGTTCCCCTTACCGGATGTGGTTCGGATTTGGGATTCAGTATTTTCCGATGAGAATCGTTTCGAATTTTTATTAAAAGTCTGCTGTGCAATGATTATGTATTGAAATTAATTATTATTCAATCGATTGGATTTAATTTTTATTCTTATCCTTTAGATTACTTCGCGATCAAATTTTGGAAAATGATTTTGCTTGTAATGTTAAGTTACTACAAAATTTCCCGGAAATTGATGTCAGCATTTTGTTGTTGAAGGCAACGAATCTGTGAAATTTATCTCGAATTCAGCGTTCATGACAAATAAAATCGCTTCGAATTAATTTAGATATTTTAAGATAGAAACTGAAATGATATTCCGATAATTTGCTATTTTAATTATGGAAAATAAAACAAAATATTTTTTATACTCTAAATGATTTTATTCATTTTTTTAAAAAAGAATTTCATAAACTTCCCATTATTAGTATCCCAAATGCCCCAATACCCCGGATACTATAATGGGAGATTTTACGGTATTAATTGTATATCCCTGTGACAGAGTTTTACTAATTTCAATCCTACATTCAATGTCCTATTTATAGATAAAATTGATTAAAACATTTATTATGCATCAGTTGCTTTGCATCCTTATAATTATTGATGTGAAATTATAATGTTTTCTATCAATTGTAAAATCAAGTAGTTGATCTATCGTCTCTACTGTCAATGTCTTTTAAATCACGTAACCTTTCATTTGGTACATTCATTTATAATTTCAAAATTGCTTGTAATTATGGAACCTATATTTATGTCACTCATACCTCGTCAAATTATTTATTTGAATAACTTAGAAAATTGGGGTGGTTTCAGGAAGTTAGAAGGTCCGTTTATACAGCCAGGAAAAATATTCCTTTAAAAAAGGTCTCTCAGAAAAATTTTCAAAATTCTTCGTCACCTAAATTTTAAATGGTCCGGTGAAATAAGTTCAAAACTTAGAGCTTTCCTTGAGCTTACAATGGATTGAGAAAGCTTTTACCATTTAATATTTTATCTAAATTTAGTGAATAGAATAAAAATTGGATTCCGAAAAATAAAAAAAACACATTTTAATTTTAAGCTTTCAATGAGCGTTCGAGATTTAAAAAGCATTGTTTTGGGAAAATTGGAAATTTCGTTAAAGAATCGTTATCTGCATTGGAAAATTAATTCTTTAACGTAAAAAATTAAGTTCGAAATTTAGAGCTTTCGCTGCGCTTTTAATAGTTTGGATAAGCTTTCTCTGAGAATTCCATTTAAATCATATAATGAATCGGATTTCGATTCCAAATTATAGAAAGTGATATTTTAATTTTAAGTTTTCAATGAGCTTTCGAGATTTTTGAATCCTTTTTATGGAAAACTAGAAATTTTCGTAAAATTACCCATATCTGGGTGGAAAATAGGTTGTAAAACGAAAAAAAATTAAGTTCAAAAGTTAGAGCTTTCTTTGAGCTTACAATGGATTCAGAAAGCTTTCAACGAAAATGTCACATTTGATGAATGGAATCAGATTTAATGAATGGAATTAAAATTCAATGCCAAATAATATAAATTGACATTTAATATCAAGCTTTTAATGAGCTTTCGAGATTTTTGAATTTTTCTTTGGGACAATTTGAAATTTCGTTAAACTACCATTATCTGGATAGAAAATAGATTTCTAAACGTAAAAAATTAAGTTCGAAACTTAGAGCTTTCGTTGCGCTTTAATAGTTTGGGTATGCTTTCTCCGAGAATTCCATTTTTCATTTAAATTTTATGAATTAGATAAAAATGGGATTCCAAATTATAGAAAGCGATATTTCAATTTTAAGCTTTCAATGAGCTTTCGATATATCTTAATCTATTTCTTGGGAAAACTTGAAATTTCGTTAAAGGATCAACTGGATAGATTTTGAAACGTAAAAATCAAGTTCGGAAAAATTAACCTTCTTGGGAGCTTTTAAGTTTTCCAGAGCTTTTGGAGGAAATGTTTAGTATTGATATTTTTATATTTTTCCTTAATTAATTGATAAATTCCCTGTATCATTACATTTTTGTTGATCCGATGAAAATTATCGGGAAATCCGGATTGAATGTCGCGATGTCTGATATTCAAATTTTTCGGTGTGAATATTTGATTTTTGTTAACTTTTCTGAAATATTTAATTTTTGTATTTTTACCTAACTATCAAAGCAACCTATCTGCGTTTTTACATTTTTTTCCGCCCGAATAAATGTGTATGGAGATGGTGACCGAACGCCACTGATTCAGCAAATTTAATATACAAAACAGACAAACTTTTCTTTGAAATAATCAAAAGAATTTAATTTCTTAGCAAATTTAAAAACTCAAAATTAATCCTTTTTTATTTCAACATTTTTAAATATTTTTTTTCTTACTTAACTCTATCAATTAGTATCAATTTCGAGTTAATTTAAAAACAAGAATGGACATCCGACCTTATACTTCTGAGTCCTGATTTCCGGAAAACAAAATGTTCCATATTTGATGTAACTAATTCTAACGCCTTTTTGGAGAAAAATAATTCAACAAATATCTAGATAGGTAATAGGTCGGTTTTCTTAGGATAATCTAATTAAGGAATTCTTTTCGTCTCCTTGTCAACCATCCAAAATCGGTTCGGTGTGAGAAGGATTACTAACAATTTCATTGATCCAAAGATATTACTTGATCTCATTGAAATACAACCACCTCCTTGGGCGTTTTCTATTTGCAATATAACTGTAATTTTCAGTCATCTTAATATAGTGTCCTACCCACTTCCGATTTTCCATGTTTGGCTAATATTAATATACAAGATAACTTACAAAGTTATTTTAGCCATATAAGAAGTACATTCTGTAATATGTGACCTACTGAAAGTTCGTTGAAGTTTATATCGTCGAAATTGTATAAGGAGACTGATCAACCTTCCTTAAATTCCCATCCCGACAGGACATTCCTCACTACTTCATATAACCTAACCATATCATCTTAAAAACTATACGAAACATCCATATATATTTGGGTTTAATATAAAATTCACCACAATTATGATAGCCGTTTTGCTCGAATAAACAAGGATTCCTTTCTCCTATTTCTACCCAAACCGAACCGATTCTATAGAAAACCGAGAAAATCGTGTATTAATTAGGCAAATTGACTGGGTATTGTGTACACTTAAATGAATATAGTTTTTCCTTATTAAAAGAAAATTGGTAATCTTAACAAACAGTTATGCGTGGGTAAGGATATATAGTATATACCCAATACCCATATAGGATATATAGAATAGTATAGGAAAGGAAATGTTTGTATAATGAAAGACAATTGTATGGCAGGATATAGGACTTAAGTTAGATCTTATATGAAATTATTACTTAACGAATGATTATTGTATGTGGTGTAGTGTATAATATAACGAAATTCTTGATATTAAAATAGTACATTTGCTACTAATTAAGAATAAAAAGAAAGGTCGTAAGACCCAGTATAGGATCATTTAATGGTGAGTTATTAGGGTAAGATTAAGTATTATTGGCGGCTTAAAAAAGAAAATATTCGGAAAACCGGAAAGTATATGCTTTTCTTGATGAGAGGGGATGTATAGCATAAGGAAAACTTCTTCGATATTTTCATAAAGTTCCCGTATAATACCAACAAATAATTTTCCTCGCGACCATTAAATTAACAAAAGAAAAACTTTATCAATTACACAATCATTTTTCCACAGTAGTTATATCAACTACTCATAAGTTTTCCGGTAAACAACCCATAGCTGTTTAACCGAACAATAAGGGCGTAACGGTGTTGAAGTGGGTTGGTTTTGTTATCCCTTTTAATAGGTAGGCATTGTCGGAAAAAGTTTTTCATATTTTCCCTACAGCCTGTTGCAAATTCGTATTACAATAAAAAAATATGTACAAAATTGAATGGTTTTTTTAAATTCCATTCAGAGACTATTAATTTATGTCTCGGTTTAAACCCAAAAAAATCTCTTTTAGTAGAGGGATCCACACTCTATCTAATCTAATCGATTTGAATAAGCTTTGAAGGAAGTTCAGTAGATTTTACGATACTTAAAGCTTTCCGAAATAAAGTTAATAGACATAGAGTGCATATAGCGCTTAATCGTATTTAATAACTTGTTAAATAGTCTCCATCTCCAACGACTAGTCTACCGAGCTTTAAGAAACTTTCAAAAGTTTATCCAAAGCTAATAATTAATATATAATTTCATACTCGAAAGCTTTAATGAATTGAATTGATTTAAACTGAAACCAAATTATCATCAAGGCCCTTTCTTGCAAAATTCATCTATCAGTCTGAGATTTTCCATTAATATATGCTTTCAATGAGCTTTCGACATTTTAGAAGCTATTTTTTGGAAAAAGTTGAAAATTCGTTAAAGAGCCGTTATCTGGACAGTAACTAGATTTCTGGACGTAAAAAATTAAGTTCCGAACTTAGAGCTTTCGTTGTGCTTTTAATAATTTGGACAAGCTTTCTGCGAAAATTTCATATTTCATTTCAATTTAATGATTTGGGTAAAAATTCGATTCGAAATTATATAAAATGACATTTTAATTTTAAGCTTTCAATGAACTTTAGAGATTTTTAAATCTTTTTTTTGGGAGAATTTGAAATTTTCTTAAGGGATCGTTATCTGGATAGAAAATATATTTTAAAACGATTAATTTATACAATAGTTCGGAAAATAGAGTTTTCTGAGAGCTTTTAAGTTTTACAGAGCTTTTGTATGAAAACTTTAGTTTTGATATTTTTGTAGTTTTCCTCAACTAATTTATGAACTTTCTGTATCATTAAATTTCTTTGGATCCGAAGAAAATTATCGGGAAATCCGGATCATATTACGCGATGTCCGATATACAAATTTCTCGGTGCGCACCTTTACGAATTTTGGACTTTTCTTGGATAAATTTCAACTTTTTCGAAATATTTAATTTTTGTATTTTGGCCTAACTGTTAAAGCAACTTTCTGCGTCTTTAGATTCTTTTCCGGTAGAAGAAAATATTTGTTAAGTGGTCATAAAATGTTGAACACCTTATGGAGATGTTGACCGCACGCAATTGTTCGAGCACGATGACTTCGTTTCGCTATTTGGGGTATGAACTCAAATGGCAGAATGGAGCAAAATTAAGACAATAGATATTGAAAGAAGTAGAAAGATTTCGGTGATCGGTCCCTAGATCGGCCATGCTTGCGGAAGTCTTTTCTTTTCCTAGAAATTATTAGGATATTTTTGAATTTATTAAATTTCTTACAATTTTTGATGTTTGACCGGATTTGAAATATATAAGTTTATAGGGGAGCTCCTGACGTTAAGGTATTGATAGACCACCTAGGATCACCAATTCATTTCGAAAATAACCGATTTTGTGGAATGTACCCATTTTTCCTGGCCCAAAAAATCGGGAGCTTGATTTTTTTAAAGAAGTTTGTTCTATAATTTCATCACAGTAATACTTGGTTTAATTTCACCTAATCAGATTTCCAGATTCCTTTAGAGAATTTCCCGGAAATCGTAGGTTTGCGTCGATTTTTTCCCACAAAAATAAAATCGAAACGTTATAATTGTTGAACAAATTTTCTAATAAAATCCCCTCGTTGATTACTTAGAAATAATTTGGCATCATTAGATTGGGTAATTTTGAAAATTATTTGGAAACTTTTAAACAAAAATCGATTTATATTATTTATTTATAATATAAATTAGTCCCACCTTCTCCAGCCTATTAACGTTACGGAAACGGGAGGGAACAATCAGGAAAAGCAAAAAAAAAAATGGGATATGGCAGGGTAAATACTTGAAATAAAGTCGGGAATGACTGCAAAAATCTCGTAAATTAAGAAATGATTGCGTGGAGTTGGAAACTAGCCGTAAAAATACGAATTTGGTCAGAAAAGGATGGCAAATACTCGGGAAAATTCAGAACAAATCATATCAAATTGATCTGATGCATTGTGAGCATTTTGAAATTTATCCTCAGTATTGGGAACAAAATTAAATGATTTTTTCGAAATCCCCTGATTTTCATGTATATTTATTTCAAAATTTTCCAATTTTTCGACATTTTTACAAAACTTTCCAATTTTTGGATATTTTTATTAAATCGTCCAATTTTTCGAAAATATTATTAAATTATTAAATTCTTAGAAAGTTTTGAAATTTATTTTCAGACCGAGTTACGAAATCGAGTTGAGTTACAGAATTACAAATTATGGGGTTTACGTAGAGGAAGTTGGTCTTAGGGAAAATTGACTGTATAAATTGTTATATAAGAAGGAAGACCTTACATCCTCAGTGGGTAGATGACCCATAATTGTTAGAAAGATTCCGTATAATATTTATTTTCATTATCCCCGTCGTGTATCCATCATTATTTAATGAATGGTTAGTATATCAGTGCTAGCTAAATATCAGAGCTAAAAGATTCCGTAACTTAGATGTTATATTTCGCTTTTAGTTTAAAAGGATTGGTTTGATACCTACTTATACTATGAAATGAATGGTATTAAATCATGAGCTCGGTTGGGTATAATCTTCTGAAAGAAAGGACAAATAAGAGCAATCTAAAATCTGGGGATTTGACACTCGGGGTATATAAATAAAAAAAAAAAAAATTGGGGTCGTATAAAAACAATGAATATGCACTTTTGACTCCCTCGATTATACCACATTTGGAGCAGTGAAATCTAATGGCATTTTATGACATAATTAAAAGCAAACAAAACAAAGAATTTTCCTCACGTTCACATCGATAGGATGACATACAATTTCTGAGAATTTCTTGTTCCGGAAAAATCTTACTTACAAAGGATATGAAAGTCTATTGAGGAAATAATTGATTTCATTAATTTAATTAATCTAAATCAAAGAATGGTAGAGAGTTCATTTCCGCCGTATATGAAACAGATTTTTTAAAATCATTGTCCTTCACAAAGTATATTATAGTTCTCTTAAAAGGATATTTCTCATTTTTATTCCTAAAAAAACATTTTATTATATACTATCCCGGAAGGAAAGTCATTTATTTAGTCATGTACTTTCATAATGCAGTTTTTATGAGTATTTTATTCTCGTCTATTAATACTCCATGTAAAATTGTTGCTTCAACTATATTATACGTAACAGACAAATCCTTGTTGTCTTGTTTCTTAAGAAACAATTTTCCTTGTGCTATTTATTAAGTAGTATATATTTAAAATTTCATCCCTCCCCATTATTCCCAGAGATGGGACAGGAAAATATAGACAATAAATGTATAAGGCGAGCGAGCTTAGGAATTTAATAGAAGATTTTGATGGTATAGTTAGTTTCCTCTTGAAAGCTTTTATTGAAAATTTTCTTTTTACAGAATTTGTATTTTGTCTGCATAAATGCATTTATGTTTTTTCATTTCCCAAAAGGAAAATTTCTATAATGTAATATTTTAACCCTTATGCAATGTAGAGATGAACTTGATATTTGAAATAGGAAAGTCAAGGATTATTTTAGGGAGTAGGTCGAATATTAATTTCCAACTTCTCTACTATTCGTAGGTCTGACTGAAATTGGTATACAAATAAGTGAGAGATAATTCCTATTTAAATAGTCCACATATCTTAATAAAGATTTTTTTTTTAATATCGTCCTTTTCTTGCCAATAAATTTACTGTACCTGTCAATAAGCTTGTACCGTACATATACAAACACTTAAGATAATAATATCCGTATCTCTCATATAATACAGGATGTTCCAAATTTATTTGTCATCATCGATCGAATGAATGGTCGAATATCTTGAGAAAATCGGAAAATTTATGAAAAACAAGTTGCTTTGACAGTTAGGTAAAAATACAAAAGGTTCGCACCGTGAAATTTGAATATCGGACATCGCGATATTTGATCTGGATTTCCCGATAATTTTCTTCGGATCCAAAAAAATGTAACGTTGGAGGAAGTTTATAAACTAGTTGAGGAAACATACAAAAATATCAAAACTAACATAAAGGCTCACATAAAACATAAAAGCTCACACTGAGCTTTATTTTCCGAACGTAATTTTTACGTTTTATAATTTATTTTCTATCCAGATAACGGTCGATTACGAAATTTCAAGTTTTCCCAATAAAAAATATTCAAAAATCTCGTAAGCTTATTGAAAGCTTTAAATTAAAATGTTGTTTTACATAATTTGAAATCGAATTTCCATACGATTCATTAAATTTGAAGGAAAAATGGAATTTTCGTAGAAAGCTTACCCAAACTATTTAAAGCTTAACGAAAACTCTATGTTTCGACCTTCATTTAACGAAATTTAAAATTCATTCAAAATCATTAAATAAAGCTTGATAAATCTCGAAAGCTCAATTTAAGCTTAAAATTGAACTGTAATTTTATGTAATCTGGGATCTATTGTAATTTTCATCCCATTCATTAAATTTAGATAAAATATGTCATTTTCAGAAAAAGCTTTCTCAATCCACTGTAAGCTCAAGAAAAGCTCTAACTTTCGAACTAAATTTTTTACGTTTTAAAATCTATCTTCCCTCCAGGAATTGGTAAATTCACGAAAATTCAAATTTTCTTAAAGAAAAAATGCTTCAAAAATCTCAAAAGCTCATTTCATTGAAAGAATCTATTTATTCAAAGTTTCAGGCTATTTATTCAAAATGGATGAATTTTTCAAGAGATGGTAAACAGGCACTATTAATGCTTTCATGATGATTTGCCTTCAATTCAATTCATTAAAGCTTTCGTAGAGATTTTAATTTTCCACGGAGATTTTTAACGAAAGCTTCCGGTTTCATTTAAGCTTATTTATTGGGGGATAAAATAGATTTGATAATGATTAGAATTATTTTTTTATTAAAAGCTTTCGGTAAGGTTTTGGTAGTTTCTTAAAGCTTTATTTAAAAAATTATCCGTTATTCGCAAATTTATTAATTTTAACGGACATTTTTTTCTACAGGTTTTCCAAATTATAAAATATTCTAAATGGCATAGAATTTCCCGATTTTTATAAAATTAATTTATATTATTAATTGCAAGTATATATTTTAAATGTAGAAATACTTGTATAATGTAGATATTAATAATGAATTTAATTTAAAAAAATATATTAATTACTAAGTTGTAATGCTTAAATGAATGAATTAATTAGAAATAAATATTGGGTGTGTAATTAAGATAATTTAATATATAATTAAATATAGATCTGAGAAAATTGTATAAAATAAATGTTTATAAATAAATAGAAAATAAATACAAATAAATGTTTCATTTTAAAATATTAATTGAATTTTTATTTGACTTCTCTATGGGGTTCGTGAGCTTTAAGGATAATTAATGCAATCCACCTTAATAACAAATTGATTTCAGAGAATCTCTTGAGTCTTCTATATGATTTAATGATTTTACGGAAAAATGATTTTACATTTACATTTCTTTGGTCCAAAATATAATCCCTGAATTTCTGAGAATTATTTCCATTTAAGATTAATATTGACATTCGAATTTCTAACACCCTCTGTACCAAAAATCTATTTTCGAATACAA
Organism: Symmerus nobilis; assembly: GCA_027564815.1. Classification (NCBI taxonomy): domain Eukaryota; kingdom Metazoa; phylum Arthropoda; class Insecta; order Diptera; family Mycetophilidae; genus Symmerus; species Symmerus nobilis. The sequence goes on along the minus strand of JANTOP010011862.1, from coordinate 3,836 downwards.
ATATTAGAAAATATACGAATGTAATAAATTATGAAAAGAGACATTGATACTGTACTAGAGATTAAGGACGGGCAGTAAAAAAGGATGTTCGTTGCTATAAAAAAAAGGACCTACGGAAAGTCGGTACCTAAAATCCTAACACCGAGTATATGTGAAATAAGAAAAACAATGAATCTAAAAACAGTCAAAAAATTGTACAGGAAGCCACTTAAATATGATTTTCTTAATTAAAAAAATTAAGTAAAAAAATGTGGATTTCATATTAAAGATTTGAATCCAAATCATCTGTAGCTCGGTATCCTTTCATGGATAACTGACTGTTTGGATGAAAATACAATAAATAAATATACAAAGGCATCCAATATCTATTAACTTATAGTTGATAGATGTTTCCACAGAGATAGATTTTTCTTGTTTTTCTTTCTCACTTTCCCATCCGATATCGGTCGGATATAAGTTACCCAAGTAAACCCAGAGTTCATCATTGGAGGGGTGGAAATGAAAAGTCGGGAGACCATAAGATCATAAACATTATATCACGTTTTCAATGTTGAAAGCTATTTATTTTGATTTTCCAAAGCGACATATATTAAACGTGAAAAGTTTCTTATTACAAATTTTCTTATTAAAACATTCTATCTCCTTATATACGTTTTTACTCGAAAGGTTTTATTTATTAGACAAATTTAAATTCATTTTGAATATTGGGTGAATTTTAGGTGGATCCGTTCGGTATATCTTTTTGGCTAATTAATTTTTAGTATTCCGATGTAATTTAAAAAAGGATAGAACAGAAGATTTTTCTTAAAGAGAGATATCTTGAAATTTAGACGACTCACTATTATTCGTTTTAAGCAATCCTGTCTAAATGATCAAATTTCCGATGTTGTTCATCTCGATTTCACCAATTCATCCTCTTATCAGATATCTGATATTTTATTTAATAATCCTCCTTGAGACAACCCAATCTCACTCTTTTCTATATAATATTTTTGTCCATTTAATTTATTATAATTTGGAAATAAATATTTTGAGTCAGGCATCTCATATCGGAATCGTTAAACTTATTATATATGGTTAAGGAAAAAGGGTTATTATATCGGATATTTTGGGGATGGCCAAGTTAAAAACTGGATCATAATTCAAAATTTTTTGTTCAATGATTCGATAGTAAAGTTTCGTGATATCCCAAAGAAAATATATTAGAGTACAAGTAGAATATGACTTTTGGACGCTTCGCAATAGGCGGATCCCAACTACTTTCCCAATGTTACTATATATAATAGAAATCAATGACTTACGGTCAACAACTCCATAAGGCGTGCAGAATTTTATGACCCCCTTAACAAAATGTTGTAGGCTTTATCATAAGCGCTTGCTTTATTCAAGAGAACATTACCATGCGTTCCAAAGATTTTCTTCAGCCGGAAAAAAATATAAAAGCGCAGAAAGTTGCTTTGATAATTAGGTAAAAATACAAAAATTAAATATTTCGGAATAGTTGAATTTTATCTAAGAAAAATAAAAAATTCGTAAGAGGTCGCGCCGAGAATATCGGATATTGTATAATGAGAATATATTTATTGTATAAACTTAAAAGCTCACAGAAAGCTTTATTTTACGAACTATATTTTTAATGTTTTAAAATCTATTTTCTATCCAGATAACGATCCCTTAACGAAATTTCAAATTCTCCCAAAAAGGATTCAAAAATCTCGAAAGCTCATTGAAAGCTTTAAATTAAAATGTCCTTTAACATAGTTTGGAATCGAATTTTTATCCGATTCATTAAATTTAAATGAAAAATGGAATTATCAGAGAAAGCTCATCCAAGCTATTAAAAGCGAGACGAAAGCTCAAAGTTTCGAACTTAGTTTTTTACGGTTAAAAATCTATTTTCTATCCAGATCACGATCTTTAAACGAAATTTTCTATTTTCCCAAAACAAAGCTTAAAACCCTTGAAAGCTAATTTAAAGCTTAAAATTAGAATGTCATGTATACAATTTGGAATCAAATTTTAATTCGATTCATTAAATTTGGTTAAAATATGAAGTTTTTCTTAAAAGCTTTCTCAATTCATTGTAAGATCAAAGGAAGCTCTAGCTTTCAAACCTAATTTTTTACCTATTAAATTCTATTTTCTATCCAGATATTTCACTATTTCACGTAATTTTCATGGCTATTTCACGAAATTTAAAATTTTCTAAAAAAAAAAATATTTCAAAAATCTTGAAAGCTCATTGAAAGCATATATACATTTATTCAAAATTTTAGGCCGATAGATGAATTTTTCTAAATTTAATCAAAATAATTTGAGTTAGGAATATGAACAAAAAAAATTCGTTACGATTTTTTAGATGTGCTCTGCGCTTTCTGGGTTTTATACTGCACGTCACTGAATTATATCGGAACAAAGCTAGGAATATTTGGATGGGTTTCGGCGCATTTTTTTTATGGATTTTCAACGGGTATCCCATCGCATTCATGTTGAATAGAAATTGTCTAGTTAATACATTTATCGTTTGAACGTGTTCTAAATATTAGCTATTATTGCACGTTTCTGTATATGTATAATAAGTATATAGGCAACTGAGACTTTGCCAAAGAAAACTTATTTAATATCTCTGTGTGAAAATGAGTTTTAAACTCGTTGTTTCATACAGAAGTCTGCCAACTCAAATGAAACCAAATTTTACAAAATCATTAAATTTTTCTGTTTCTTTTTTGGAAATGTTTGGATTCTGAAAAATTCATTAAATTACCAAATTATTAAAAAGTTGTAAATAATTTCATTTCTTATTATTTATTGTCTAAAGTGAGATGACAGTAATCTGTTCAATATATTGTATAATTTGAAAATTATTCATTTAAAAATTCTACATTGTTAAGACGATTTCCTCAAAAGAATTCCGATAATATCGAAGCTATAAAAATTTTATTTCCAAAACAGATTTTCATCACTTTACCCTACAAATATCTCTTCTCACTTTAATCATTAAATTATTTTATCATATAATTCTCGCATTTAAGTTGTAGGGTTTGCAGCCCCGGGATTACGGGATCCCGAAATCCCGGGATTCCGGGATCCCGGTGTTTCTTTAAGCCCCGAAATACCGGGATTATAGCTATTTCAATCCCGGGATTTCGGGATTGAAATTTTTCTTTCGTCAACATTTTCTAAGAATTTAATTCTCAAAAAGTTAACTTTTTTTTACGAAATATGTATGTACTTAGAATTTTATTTTGTGCAATTATTTTTTTCTTAGCAAAATATTCCAAGAAATTAATTTATGAAATAATTTTTAATAAGAAAAGCCCACAAATAAGTCGTTTGAACGATGAAACGCTGGACTTCAGGGATATTGGCACATATGTGTACGTTTAGGGTTATTTAAAAATCTCCGTTATTTTAATTGCTAAAATTTTACAAAAAATTTAATAATAACAATAACATTGTAGGTTATAATTTGAATAAGTCAAAATCGGGTTGGAATTATAATATCATTGTTCTGTGTGATAATAAACGATTTGATGGAGTTGGCCATTTTCTTAAAAATCTTCCATAATGCCACGACAAAAATTGCATTTGTTGCACCCGATATACGTGCACGGCATGTACAGCTCTAGTATACCTCGAAATTATGGAATTATTTCACCCTAACGATCAAAATACACAAATGTGGCCATTTTATTTTTCCTGTTTTTCCAGCCTAGAAATAAATTTAAAGAAAAAAATTTGTATTTTCTTAATTTTATACATTGTTAAATGGTTAATAAAATAAATTATATGTCAAATTTTGAAAATTCGTCCCTGGGGTTAAAGAAAGACAAGAA
>JANTOP010011851.1:0-15059 GCA_027564815.1 Symmerus nobilis | reverse complement strand
GCGAGAGTGATAGAAATTGTAGTGACATATTTTAATGTAATAAGTTAAAGTGAATTGCTTAAGGTAGTTAATAGCGTTTTAAGTGAAATTTCAGTGTGTTATATAAAATTAATATTTAATACTACTAAACTGGTTAGCTTTGTCCGAGCGAAGCGAGGTAACCCCAGCTAGTATTAAATATATTTTGTTGTTTTAAAATGATGAGGAAAGAATTTGCAGTTAAGTCAAAAGAAACGAGAAACTGGAAAATATATAATGATTCCAGCATATAGGTACAGAGTATCGAAACAATTTATCGAATAAATCCCCCAGGTCCAGGGGAAAAAAAAAAATGTCCTGATCATATTGGTTGTAAATGCCTGATGAATTTCTTAGAAAAGATGCCAATTTTTTTTCGATTACACATTAAATTGGCAACATTTGATTGATCTGTCTGAGCAATTTTTTCGCTTAACTTCAACAATTTCTTTAAAATCGTTATATAGGGCATTTGAATTATTTGACTTCAAATTGTATTAGGTCGATCACCATCACTATAAATCGAAAACACTCCTATGGTCATTGAAATGTTTACAATTGAATTGCTTTAAATACATTTCACTTATCGTTATTAGGATGGTTAAATTGTTTTTTCTTTTTTTTTAATGGCTTCAAGAGACGGAAAAAATATTTCAGACACCTACTCATAAAGATATTATTCTGAACAAAATACCATTTTAATTTTATTTTGAAAAAAAAAAATGAAGCGGGTGCCTGCAGAAAAATAACACCTTTTTTATGTAACCAACAAAAATTCTATATAATACGTTAAATGATAAAAATAATGTTAAATATTTATTAAAATTTCCTTATAATTAGAATTTTCTGTATATAATTTCCGCCATAAAAATATAAGACTATATCAATAATCTAGTTCTTCTCATTTAATTATTTAAGTATAAATAATTGTTCGGTAATCATTGGTGATAGAATGATTGTATTGTTAAATGGATAGGAAACAAAATCCAATTCAAATTAATCAATTAAATCGATAATGATCAATTAAAAGGAATTCTCTTGTCTCTGTCTCCTATATATGGGTATGCAATAATCACACCCGTATATAATAATTCTTTGGTGATCACTGATCAGTATGTACTCGAACCGGCGTGTATATTGCATATTTTAAATTACATCATTCCAGTTTATAGTAAATTGAATCTACAGGGTGTGGTAAATAGATGACACATATAAATATAAAGAAAATAGGTAACACTTGTGGACTGCAAAATTAATTGCCGATGAAAATTTAAATATTTTGATAATCTTGTAATTCGATCGTATACCCTGTATACCGATATACTATCCATCACCAGTATTCTCAATCTTATATAACAAAAATGGATTTTATTCAATTGATTGATTATTTTACATTATCAATCAACAACAGAATTGTCGACCATTTTTCATTTCTTCAGCATTTTTCTTAGCTTTATTTGTGTTGGCTGATACCGCGAGAACCATCCATTTCAGAATCAAGACAAGAATAATGGAATAACATTTCTTTTCCATTTTGCGCGATGATTTCTTTTTTTATTTGACTTACAAATCGCGGTATTGTTTGGCATATTATGTAGAAAGGAATAAGTATATTCAACACCCACACAACCCAATTCTTCTTTCCATTTCTTATTCTTTTAAACATTTTTTTTCCGTACCAGAAAAATAGGCTAACTGTATTCGAATGAAATCAAAAATGACACATCACCAAAATGAAAGTACTTAAATGCTAATGGGTCGGCCGCGGATAATGATGGTATATGAGTCCGCAACACCATCAAATTGATTATTGCATATGTGGAGAGCCCCCCGATTTGCTGTTGGAAGAACAATATTTTATAATGGGAAGAAATCATGGCGACCAATCGATCGTTTGAAATGGAAAGAAGCGATTGTTCTGTTTGGGAAGTTGAAAGAAATATAGTGTTGGTCAAAGGTTAAATTTATACTCAAGAAAATTTATCTTACTGAAAATCTTTTAAAAAAAAAACCTGATTCCCATTCCTTATACTCGAAATTAAAAATTAGGATGTCGAGTTGGCATTTCTACGCGAGATTAATATACGCCAATTAGATTGGGTATATGGGAATGGTCATTTCGCGGTGGACGGTGGTATACTTGATTATGTATACAATTCACGATCTTTTAAAGAAAATGGCTTGGATAAGAAGGAAACAATCTTATATATTATACTATACTAACCCAGGGGCGTATATATGATTACATTATTATTTCTTTTTAGTCTATGAAAGAAAAAAAAAAAGAATTTCATTTGTTTGTATTATTTATTTATTATCACACCACAATCTTAAATAATAAAACTGAAAATATAAAAGATGCAGGAATATATTTTTTCTTCAATGATGGTGGTTTGATCTCGAAAAAGAGTGAAGTTAAATTCTTTGTGAAAAAGAATTTTTTCGTTCAACTTCACAAAGTTACGATACAAAGTGAAAGATGAAGATGAAGAAGATGAAATGAAAAAACTTTATATATAACGAGACGGGCAAAACCAAGTCAAAAATTGACACAATGGTTTGGTAATATTACATGAGAAATAACAACGCCACATGAACCGTTATAAATTCTCACTTTTTTCCACCGAAAAAAAAATGAAGAAATAAACATCCACAATATTGATATTTATATTATACACGAGTATTTTAAAATATACACAGAATCCCGAAACAAGAGTCAGAAAAACTGCGCAATATCGATCGACAAGATCAATGATTATGGTAATGATCTAATCCACATAAATTAAAATGAGATTTTTGCTTTTCTTAATAATATTAATCGAGGCAGAACAGAAAAACATTCAGAAAACATTCTTTAATGTTATTATTGATTTCAATCGATTTAGAAAATGTTTTCGATGGAATAACAATTGAATTTCATCTCGTTTTTTATAGTTAATCTGCGAACATATCGAAAAGGTCATGAAACTTCTGGATGAAAACAACTAATAGATGCTCTGCTGACTACCACGTATGTACATATATCATTATATTCAGTAATTTAATTTACTTCTTTTAGATGATAAAATTATAAGAATCCGTCTCAAGATTCTAATGGATTACCGAAGCAAAATAATATTCCAATATTACCAACTAAACATCCTTGTGATGGCATGATCCCTTCCTCTAAACACCGTGCAGAACCCAGTTGTTAAATTATTGAATAATGATTTTGGTCGTTGCAATAGATGTCGAACCTTATACCTCTACCGTGAAAACCAATTGACCTATTTAGCTAAACATGGCGGATATGTATGGTTATGGCTATTTATTATAATATTTTAAAGATGTACTATATATATAATTTACTATAAATTATTAAATTTCAAGAAATATACTCGAGACTTCTCCTCGCTGTTTTTTCGTGAAAATGAATTTATGAATAAATGAGTTGTATTTAAAAAAAATTAGTAAAGACATATCATCGAAGGTATTGTCCATCGCTAGCCACTACTTTCTGGCTATTTAAAAATCGACCCATGTTTATGCACCTTTATAAAAATGGAAGTGCTGAAGCAATGTCTGATAAATACGGCGGATGGGGCAGGACCTCCCATTTGAGCTTTTCCATGTAGGTTTTGGCCGGTTTTGCAACATGTGGCATGCTGTGGAGGGTTATCATACTATAAAAGTGACTTTTCGTGACTCTCCTCGTATTGTGGATGTTTTACTTCAATGCTACGCTTAAACGCATCAATTGTAGTCGGTAGCATTCTCACGTGATAGTTTCGTTGAGTGTGAGCAGCTTATAATACTCTACACCCAGCTGATCCATAGAGCATAAGCTTCAAACCAGGGATATTCGGCTTTGCTGTCGATGTTGATGCGTGACCGGGCTTATACCACGATTAAAATCCACTTTTCATCGCCATTCACAATACGATGCAAAAAACCTTTAATTTTTTACCGTTGGAGCCGTTGAAATACGTGAAAAGCGCCGTTCGACGTCTCTCAGATTCAATTCGTACGGCACCCAATTTCCTTGCTTTTGAGTCATTCTCAATGCTTTTAATCATTTGGCAACGGTTGTGCCAGACAAACCGGCAAACTTTTTCGGTGTGCCAGATCTTTAACCTCAAAATAATTACATTTAAAGCGTCTAAACTAGATAGATAGAGAGATAGAACCTAGCGGGTGTGGCAACAAATGCCCGGTAACCACTGCGGCCACAAATGGGCCTATTATGGCATCCCGATATGTATTAATTAGTCAGTTTTGTGCTGGCCATGAAGCGCAGAATTTGTCCTAGTGATTAGTTCACGATATCCGTCGTCTCAGTGTGGTATAGCTCGAATTATCGCAATCGTCTTGAGTTCAACCCTACACATAATCACATAGGATGTGTTCGGCCGTCTCCTCTTCCTCTCCACAGATTCTACAAACGTTATCCTGTGCTAAACCCATCTTATGGAGGTGGTTTTACAAGTTACAGTGACTAGTCAGTAGTCCTGTTATTTCCCTGATCTGGTTTCTAGTTAGATTTTGGTAATATTTCGTTCTATTGATAGAGTGCGTGACAATAAACGCCTTTGCATGGGTTTGTCCTGGTGATTGCTTCCAGCGACTAAACTAATCCCTACATGTTGTTTCAGGTACATGCATGGTTATCGTAAGTCTCCACAAAAGCTCTATATGCTTCAGATGTAGATTTTTTTTTGAAAAAAGTATTGTAGTAAAATTCCACGAAAATAAACTGTTTCTAGGCACGTAATGTTTAACGATGCGAAAAATATGTTGCTCATACTTTGACGGAATGATATATACAAGGCTGTTCAATGAGTCTTAGATCTAACTAAGAAAAACGCAATTTTATGGCAACATTCATCTTTATTATTCAATATACACTCCTTTTAGCTCGATACACTTACAAGAAAACATCTTCCCGCCTCCGATTTCGGTAATTTTTGTACCTAGTTCTCGAAAAAATAAGAGATACGTGAGAATCCCAGGCATTTGCACTTGGTCCAACCCATTGTTTTGCTTGTTGTACTGATTTCGGTGTATAGTGGCGAATCTATGTTTCATCACAGGTCGACACAAAAAATTGCATATGCGGCACCCATCTTGCATCCAGCTTTTTCATGGCCATGGTTAATATGTTAAATTGAAACCACCAAGCCAATTTATATCTACGTAGAATCAACTACATATACCAAGTACTTTCACTATGGATCGTTTAATACGATATCATGGATTTTGTTGATAATTTTGTCAGTTCCTACCTCTTTTGGGCGACCTGAATGTTGTTGATCAGAAATGTTTGTACGACTACGTTTGAATTCAGCAAACCAATAAGCTATGGTTGATTTTGGTGGAACAGATTCACCATAACGTTTGCGTAACATTTGATAAGCCATTCCTTTGCTTGCACAGTGTTTTTCCCACTAAAAAACCATGCTTTATCAAAACTCGAAATTCATGATTTCCTTTATTGCAAAAAAAAAACAAGAGTTGTATACTTTAAGCGATTTTCACTAACTAAACTACTTCTCAAATTTCGACAGTCAATGTTTGTCAAAGATAGCAGATAATAAAAATAATATCAATTTGAGTCTAGAGATGTCATCTATGTGTCAGACCAAAGACTTTCTTTTGAATCAGGGTTCCACCGACACTTGAAAAGTACAAGATCGTATGCAACCTTGTTTCTTCATCAGATCATTTCTTACAAAGGTCTCAGAATCGTTCTATTTATCGGCACTGTGGTACTGAAGTTGGGTTGTAATATTGATCTTTCTAACATTGTCGATTTTGTTGTATCTCAAAAAATCTAGAGGAATATTCGCATGATGACAGGTTGCCTTATCAGGACGGACTCAAACTGGTTGTACAATATTCAGAGATTATCTCGATAGATTTCACAATTCGCTGTGCCCGTTGAAATATGTGGTGGAGAAATTTGTCTATCTTGAGTAATAGCTTGCCAAATAGGCATTTTACCTAGAAACTTCGTTTTGGTCCGATTATATTTCCTTCATTTACCCTCGTGACCAAGTACCTGGATTTTATTTCCGTCACTTGTTGAAGATCTAACTCCATATAAGTTTCGTCGTCCATAACAATTAAAAAATTTCCACCCAAAAAAAAAAATTGTTTGAATAGCTTCGAACCTTTCTTTTTAGCATTTTACTGCTGCGTACTGCTGTGATGTCAATTTTGGAACAATACGTTTTACTTTTGAACAAATTACAGCTATTCGGCTAATATCATTCATCGAACCATGCGAAATATTTAACTTTAACTTAATAAAAATATTCGTCGATATATACGGACTCGATCTAGTATTTCTTAAGGATATACTCATAGAAGAGCACTTAACAGTTCAGTCTGGCGATCTCGTGATAAGTTTACCCTTGAATAGAATATCTTAAAGGGAATCTAAAAATCTTCAAATTATAATAAATTGTTTTTTACTATCTGTATTATTTTTGATGATCTTCTCGCCTGTTTAAATCTTCTTTATTAGTTATTATGCAAATTTTTTAGAGCAATTCCGTAATACAATAAACAGTTCCGTTTGTAATAATGAATCAAAATCAATGAAATCAATTAATTGAATTTGAAAAATATCAAAATTAAGACATTTTAATTCTACTTCGGCTAGTAAGCAGCCACGATTTCTTAAAATTCAGAATTTAAAGAAAAATCTACTGCATCCTTGATTCATAGATTTATTGATTACTGTTTTTAATTATTTTAATAATTGTTTAATTTGTTCCCCATTCAAAACTATTATCCCATTCGTGGGATTGTATCGGAGTTGATTATACCATTATACCGATCATTCAATCAATAAACCGGTAATCGATCGATCGTCATGATGAAACATGCTGTTTTTCAACTCATTAATAATTAATTGCAATTATTTTCAAGTCTCACCAACTCATTCATCATTCAAATTAATTCGTTCATAAAATAAAAATTTATAAAAATAAAATAAAATATCGAAATATGCAATACGAAGTCATATATGGATGATCGTATAGGAAATGAGTTAATTAGACATGTCTAAAGTCCTTAAAGAGAAAGGATTTTTATTAGAATCTATTCGAAAGTTAAAACGCGAATATAATTGCTTTCTTAATTCTTAACATCCGTTGTGAAAGAATGATCATTTAGCGGCGACCAAAAATAAGAAAAGTAAAAACGGTTTAAGGTGTATCCACTTTCTGTGTAAACAAAATTTTTCTGAGTATCCGATCAAAGGTGATCTTGTTTCAATATCAAAAACACTGTACATCGGTACATATATTTTCATCATATTACAAGAGATTCAATTAAATCTCCATCCGAAACAGACTTTTTTTTGTGCAATATAAAATACCCACGGTCATGATCATTGTTACTTTACTTACCTAACAGGATGTTCCAAATTTACCGAACATTCTAATATTGAACGATTGATAATAAGATGTGATCTCTGAAATTCGGAATGCCTCGTTGAAGAAGTGATTTCTGTTCAGAAAACTTGTTTCGTTATATGGCAAATAAATATAAGAAAAATGTGTTGGTAGGTGAATTGTTCAAACATTTCTCGAATCTAAGAATTATTTTCTATTGCATCAAAAAAAGTCTACCTGTATACTCGAATACCTGTTATTCCATATCCATGTATTTGTTATATAATTTTTTTCAAATTATATTTTATAACATTAAACTATATAATTTTTTCTTAAAACCACCAGTTACTTTTATGTAACGATGTATGGGGAAACGGTCGGTGTCGGACGACCGGCAAGATCAACAACGCTGAAAATGATCAAACATTACATGGATATATAATGCAATGTTAAAATTACAAACACACAGAACTTGAATTTACGTACAAATATAGTGGTAAGTTGAGTATGCAATGAAATATAGAAAAAAAATGTAAATAGTATAGCGGCGATTCGGAGACGAATGACAGAAATACAAACAAAAATATGAAAACTATAGGTAACGTTATACCTGGATGGCTTGCCGAACGATCGCCAGTGGCAGTTCACACAAACTTTCGATATGATTAGATATGTTCTATCCGAAATTAATGATTAGACAACAACTTGTTTCCAACTGTCCCTGTTCCCAACAGATCTTAAAAAAAACTCGATAGAAAGAATGATCAGTAATCACACAACTGACATGCGGGACAATCCTATGTTTGTATAAATACTATATACATATTATATATATTTCTGATTGTTGCAAAGCACCGAAATTGATGATGACGGCGACAATGTGATCGAAATGCCGATCACATTTTGTATCTTCTCTTGTTCCGATGATCACATATTATACAACTATATACGTAATCGGTTATGTTAAGACTGTAAAGGTGACTCTGCTGGTGATCATGAATGTATCATTTCGATCATTCAACGAAAAAAAAAATTAAAATTCTTGGTTATAGCTGTAAAGTTTTGCGCCGTACAACAGAGAAATATCAGCAGAATAGACGACAACAGAACAGAACAGAATTATTTGATGGAACAAAAAAAAAAAAATAAGCAACAACAACGAAACAAACAGACAACAGAGATTTGTAATACCTGTACAAACAATTCGGTAACAGTAAGAGATTGATCGTTGACGAGCTTAAACGCGCATATTTCGCGATCGAGATCCGTGTGAATTTTTTTTTTTTTTTTGGGATTTGTATGTTGTTTTAACGGTACATGGGATTAAAGTAATGTGTTGTTATTTTAACCAGAAAATTAAAAATTCTATGCATGATTGAGAATCACCGAATTATTTCTGAATAATATATTCAAGAAATTAATTTTTCTTATTGTGGATATTTGTGCAAAATTTTAATCATTTCGAATTTTGTCTTGAACAACAATTGATCGAATCAATTTTCAATATTGATGAATAAATGGTGGCGATTTTTTGGTGCGAAATGTACTGTATAAGATTATGGATTTTCTATAAGTACTTTAAGTATAAACCATAAAAACAATTCTCTGGATTTAATATTTTTATATAAACAGAAAAAATACCATTAAAATCGATAAATATAATTATATGGAATTACCGACAATAAATTAAATTAATTGGATAATTTAAATAAAATTTGAATAAAATTGAAAAAAAAAATGTGTAAAGCAACTGAATGGAATTGTTTTCCATTCCGTTCGACTAACAGATTTATTTGTGAAAATTGTATGCGATTCACTAACAAATAAAAAAAAAATTGATAATTAAAAATTATACGACGCCTCTGGATCACACAGTAAATAAATTGATTGAATTTAATTAAGAAGAAAATATTCCATCAAAATGCCAAAGATATTTTTGATTAAAAATCGTTTGCACCAACAACAGTTACGGTTGTTGGAAACGCAAAATCTCCTAAACGCAAAGGATGATCGTTTAGGTCCGCTAGAAAATACAAATAGCGACGGCCATTGGAATGATAATGATAGCAATCAACCATTATCGCTAGTATCGGCACGTAAAAGTAATAGTAGCACGAGCACAATAAATAGCAGAACAAGTAGTAGGTTTAGTAACGGTGGTCGAAATAGTCGTCACGATGACGGTAAGTTAATGAATTAAATAAAAAAAAAAATTATCATTATTAGAAAATCGTAATTTCTGAATGGGAATATTAAAATAATCGGAAGACTACAGCGACGAACTCGATTTAATAATGAAATTGGCTATAAAGACGAATAGAAGAAATGTGGATAGCAAAATAACGAATTCAGAAAAATGGGGTCACAGAATAATAAACAAATAAGTGTTAGATTTCATAGGATTCGGATTATACACTATGCCCCAAAAAAAAACAGCAAGAAAAAAAAATCAAGGATCGAGTCAGGCGTGAAAAACAAACTTTTACTTATGTTATTTTATTATGGACAAACCAGCGATTAGTAAGGTTATTTTCTATATTATATGAAAATCATTCATTGTTTAAACCATAATCTTTACGGATTTGAATTCATTTACAAATAAAATTAAGAAAAACTTCAAGAATTGTATATTTATTATCGAAAATAAAAAAAAAATGAATAGTAAGGTTCTCTGATTTATTTATTGTACAAGAGAACCCCTTATACGGCATGAATATGAACCATTTTTTCTTAAAACATTTTTGATTAAAATCAGTCTACCACACGAAAATCGGTGCAGGTAGATTTTTATTCCATATATTTAATTCTATTGTTTGGTTTTTGAATAGGTTGTGTGGAATCCCTTTTTATGTCCTTCAAGAAAGGAAAAAAAAGATGAATTGGGAAACAAGGAGGTGGATTATTATTTCTATCAGTTTTTCATATTCGAGGATGTGATTAAACAATGAAATTCATATAACATATGTTCGGAATCGGTATCGTGGGAGAATTTTTCTTAGAATAAAATTTAAATTTCTCGATCTGAGTTTATTGGCTTCCTTTTTCGATATAAAAACGATCGATCTAATTTATATATCTTGTATTATATATATATTTCAATCTCTTATCGTTCGATTTATATCTTAATAGTTCAACAGTCAATATACAAGAGGAAACGATCACATATGTTATTTGATCTTGAAACGATGATTTTGGTCCAAGGAACCTAATGAGATTTCATACGAAAAATAACGTTCATCTAACGGCTTTTATTTATCACAAAAAAAATCATATATTTGTGAATCTTGTTTTTTCTTCTTGTCATATATTTTATTATTTGTTAATCAATAATTAAATAACAATTTAATAAATAAATAAAATCACGTCGTCAACCCTGACCTGAAAAATCGGTGTATATATCTGGTTTGATGATTGTCATTTTATTATAAAATGGATATTAAGTACAGTCTGGGAAATGAAAAATAATTCATAAAGATTTGCTTTTGATACAATTTTCAGTTGATGGCAATTTTAAGCAGATTGGCTAAATTCAAATATTACCTAAAATTGAACATACAAATGCTTATAAAATCCAGTAAGTATCATTGCCTTGGTAAAATGGTGGTAAAAACAACAAAAGGCTGAAAAAAAGGACCGATTCGGCCTGATGATTGGCTGACTGGCATTTCATAGAGTTAAGAGATTTGCAAATATGAGGTCACTGTCGGTTTTTTATGTAATATATTATAAAGAGTCACACCATAGTATTTAAGCACCCAAAGATCATACATTTTTCAAAAGTCTTAATTACTATGTAAAGTTATGTACATAAAAAGGATATAATTAAGAGAAAGAATTTACAAAATTTTAATAATAAAATAATAAAAATGCATTATTCAATTTAAAAGTAGAGTATAATTTGTTTGTGAACGATATTTCTACTTCACGAACCTCGTTTTGACCAAAAATTTAAATTAGACGGCAAACAGATCTCAATAATGTTACAAGTTAATAATATTCAATTATAGAAGTAGATTTGAACTACACCTGATCTTCTTTCATCTCTGTTAACTCCAATTCTCCAGCCGCCTTTTCAACAAGTATTATTTCAGAAATTGGACATCCATCTCAATTTTATCGCAAATGAACGGCTTCTCAAAATATGCTAACGTAGATTTAAAGCTTTTAAAATCTTCACATCTATATTTAACATTCTCTTGCACCTTTTCTAATTTTAGTAGCTTAAGTAATTTTATTTAAATTTAAGTACAGTTTGTGACAAATCCATAATCATTTTTCTTTCCTTTCAAAACCAAATTAAGTACTGGCAAATGTTCCATAATGTCTGTAAGGAACATTAAGTAAGAAAGCATAATTTCACTTCCTAATTCTAGGTATTTTTCCTTATTCTTTTGTAAATATAGTATGACAAGGATTTAAAAGAGTTCCACAAAATGGCTCAACAAATTGTATGTTGACAGCTGAGATCACTGGGCAATTCATCTGTTTCGCCATTTACTCGTAACTCTTCTAAAAAGTTTTATAAATGCCGATGTGAAACATATCTTCAACATATTTTCCAAAATTTCATTCTTTTCTCCCCGTGCGCCCGTCCTAGAACAACTTTGTTGAAAACAATGTCACGTTATTTCTTTAATTATAACACATTCAGTGACTCTTAATAATTAAATGCAAAGCATTTAGAATAAACATCAGATTTCAATTTTCAATGGGGGCCACACTTGACTCAACGCATAGCCCACCGTTGCAGTAAATAATATAACTAGAATAAGTCAGAATGCTATAAATCAGTAAATAATAATAAGATTATTGGTAAAATCAAGCTAGCATATACTTCTTTTAAGTAATTAAATAGATAACATATCATTGATATTTGGCTAGATTTTAGTGTTGATTACTTGGCATGAAATAGAACTGGTTTTCGTATCAAATAATATAAAGAAATGTACGATTATTTGTTGTTGAATTTGGTTGTTATAATGAGACAAGAGATAGAGGATGACGTTAATGAGGAGCGGGTGAAATGATATACTGAAATTTACCACAATTTCGCCCACAAATACTCTATATGTGGACGTCTTAACTTCTGGTTAAAAAATATTTCTCATAACGAGAACGTTAATTCTCGGGACATTTAAATTCATTGAAAGAGTGGATTTTATTAAAGATATCGCTGATATCGGCTTTCATTTAGCAAATCTTCAATGTTCGTTCCGAAAAAGTAAAATAAATAGTCGTTTAGTGGGTCGTTTCCATGGATGAAATTGCAATCGTAATTTTTTCTTATTGAAAATGTCAATTTACGTCTCAGTTTCTGTCATATGACAAACGCCAAACTTTAATCAGATTTTCAGCGGTACTTAATATTGGCACTTAATTCCTGGCTACACATTGGCATACTTGAAAAATTCGAACTACTTCTAGATCTTCTGAAATTTGAAATAAATGTAGAAATAATAAATGTTTAAATTAAATTTCTTGTAAATCAAATTTGCTCAATTTACCCAATGTGTACCCAATATGTACCCAATTTGATGTTTGTTCTGGTTTTCCTAAGGGAAGGGTTCCTAAGTCATCAATTATATCCTAATAAATATATATCTGATATTTTCATTTCTCAGAGTGTATAGTTTAATTATTTAAAATACGCGACTTATCCGACTTGACAATAACTATACATGAGCAGAAAAAAAAATTAACAAAACCGATGACGATGACATTGTTATTAAAATGAGATTTTTTTTAAATAATAAATTTTATAACAAAATATTATGATTACAATTTAACACTACCGATAAATTACAAAAAAAATACACGTAAAAAAATTTTGTTGTTAATAAAATTGAACGAAAATTCAACGATCACGGCGAACACGACTATATAATATTTATACACGTAACGATTACGAATGGAAAAAAAATCTGATAATTATCATTATTATATTTACCTGGGCTATTATTACAAAGTATACCTCTAATATTATCACACCAACATTACTGTATTTTTATTATTTTTTTTTTTCTTAAATAATTATTTATAGAGAAACGATGAATCATGTAAAGACTAGATGGGCTATATTGTACGACAAATCCATCTTCAAGCTATACAAATGTCTTATCATTCCGTTTAAAAATCATAATTATTTGTTGAGTGGGATTTGATATGTCTCATTTAACCGAAATTCACATTGAAATAACCGATATAAATTTTTGGAGGTCAAACACTGGTTTCGCATCCATAAAATTGCACTTTATATCTCGTAATATTACATATTATTTACAGAAAATAAATATAAAAAAAAAAAATTAAATAATTATTTACTAAATAATTCGTGCCAAGACCAAGGTGAAGTATATGTATAGGAGCGATGGCAACGAACAGAAAAAAAAACTGTAACCTGTTCGCGTCAGACAACAAAATACCGCCAATATAATCAGATAGATACATAAATATAAATATAAATAAATATTATATTATAAAATGGTTTAAAATTGCATATCTTGATGCAATTGTACGAAGAGAAAAAAAATCTGTATACATAATAAAATTGCATTGAAATAGCAATAATCATTTTTTTTTTCTGGCTGAAAATATTAATAGCTCTCGTTGCATTTCATTTTTATTTTTGCATCGATCAAAATGCAACGAGAGGAATTTATGAACGGTATAATTACCAGAAAATCGAATGTTGTTACAAGTAGAGAATCGGTAAAAAAAAAAATAAAAATGTAAATGCATAAAGGAACATGATATACGTAAAGTAGAACTTGTTTCTTGCATCTTATTTCTTATCATTTTTCCTTTTTCGGCAGTACTCAGACAGACAACAACAACTTAAAAAAAACTGTATGACGATGGTCATTTGACCACAAAAGAATCGTATTTGTAGAAACAACATTTTCTTTAACAAATAAAATCAATTTATATTTATATTTGTTAAGAAAAAAGATTCCTCGTCTGTTCAAGTCTTTTGTTTTGGTTAGATGTTTAAGTGATGCAATCGTATTCGATTTAGTGCATTGTCATTTTATTTAACTTAATTTTTTTTTCTCAATCGAAAATACAGTAAAGAAATTAAATAAACATTAAATAATGAAGGTGTCAGAAATCTAGACGGGGTCATGTATTGTAAAAGTCTTTCTTTTATCTAAATTTCGAAAATTGAAATGAAATAGTAGTAAATAACTGCAATGTATTAGGATTTTTGATAATTGTATACACCCAAGGAAATAAATATACTTCCACCAAAAAAATATTCAAATTATTCATTAAAAGAATTATATTAAGGAAATGTGGTTTAAGAACTAAACAGATAGGTGAATTTCAAATACAAATAAGAATATTCAAATGAAACTTAATCTGAAATAACTGAAATATAAAAATTCATAGCTATTTCTTTAAGGAAATAATTAAACTTCCATCTTAAAAATTAAAACTTTTATAATTAATTCAAAATTAGGAACGCAAATTTTATAATGGGTATGACCTCGCTTTTCTGTAATGACTTCTTCAATTCGGTTTGGCATTGAATTAACCAAATTTCTTAACTCGAAAATGGAAATTTCACTCCAAATTCGTATGAATGCACTGAAAATAAAATGGACAGGAAATTTACCTATATTTTCTAGGAGCAAGGAAATTGGCAGCATTCCCTACTTATAC
>JANTOP010011840.1:0-15059 GCA_027564815.1 Symmerus nobilis | reverse complement strand
TTCTTCAGGAACCTTCTCGAGCTTTTGTAGCCTGAGCGTACTTTGTTCTCGAAAGTTTTCCCCTTCTTTGGTAGCTGGTTCCCTGTTACGGGTGTAGCTACCTCAGAAGTTTCCGAAGTTGGACCTGGGGGATCCTCTAGCAGCATCGATTCCGTCTCAGAATCGATAAAAGGAGAGAGCTCCACTTCCATTGTTCACACGCCCGAAACCAGATCCGAGACAATAATAAACGACCACGCAAAGTCGAACGAATTCGTTAAGGAAAATATTCATAATTTCAAAATCTATCCTCTAACTCTGTAATTTCTCAAGTTAGACCTCTGAAATTTGGTATAGACATTCCTTAAAGATCCCGAATTCAATCATTATACACATTTTGTATTCTTTTGCTAAGAAATAATTGAGAAAAAAATTGACTTCTGTAAAATTTTTATTTATTTCTGAACCAATAAGGCCTAACTCCTTGATTTCTTAAGCTAGCTTTCTAAAACTTGATGTAGATATTCTTTGTGGATCCTGTTACAGGTTTTATATACGATCCTTTCAGAAATGTTCGTATAACATCAATGAAAATGAGATAACGGACATTTCTAAAATTATAGATTTTTATTCGGGAGAATTTCTCTTTTCGTATCGTACATTTACTCATCTACCGTTAACTTATGCGCTAAAAACGACTGTATACTCTCGGTTACTAGGCTGATCACCGTCTTTAGTTGCTTCCTTCTCGGAACCAGGTAAATTAGAAGTATAAATACGCCGTCTAATATAATGTACCGCATTTTCTTTAGAACCAACGATTTGATAGAAGTCGATGTTAGACGGGGTGATATATAAAGGTGTATTCTCAGGTATCCCCGATATGAGTCATTTATACGAAGAGTGATCCAATAGGTAGTCGGAAAAGTATCTAGTAGTTTAAACTAAATTAACTGGTAAATTGTATGTGGTTTTGGTTGGAAACTTGTCCAGTACCCCATATAGTTGTCCGTATGTTCGTGATATCTCAATCGTAACCCCCGATATTAGGTATTTTAGAGATATCCTAAGATATTATGGGTATCGGAATCCACCATTTTAGTTTCTGTCGGAACATTGTGCTTGGAACATGAATTAAAATAGTGGATTTTATCCTTTGTTATGGTGTTTTTTCTCAATGTTGTGTCTTGAAGAATCAAGTCAAGAGTCCCATTGAATTAATTAAAAATTATATTGAACTTGAAAGGAGTGATTAATTACAGTGAAAGAAAATCGAAAAGTATTAATTAAGCTTCTCGTTTTAGGGTTTTTATCCTGGGATTTTTCATTCGAAATTCTATCTGATATTTGAAACGCGTGGTTACAGTGGTGTACGCCACTGTACGTCCGTATGGATTAAGACCGTCTTTCAATTAGTCGCCTCTTAAAAAATTAATCATTTATTGTATCTGATGATTACCTAAACCCGCCCACAATAAAATGATTTTAATAATATTCCCAGTTCAAGGAAAATGACACAAAATGAAATTTTCCCATTCAGATAATTATCTCGCGGAAAAATCAATTTCACCCTTGGATTGATTTTTCTCCATTTCTCTTGAACAACTTTCTAAATTTTCTTATCCAAAATTAGCCAAAATCAAAATCAGAATAAAAGAACGGATTTAAATCAACAGAAATTGGGTGACCCACCGGTGGAAGTGGTTTTAATTAATCATGAAATCAATTGGTACTGTTACCTTGATCATTGTATCAGTGATATTCAGTTGTTCAGCGGACAGAACGGACCATAATCATCATCATCCACATCACCATCAAGACGATATCAGCGATCAGGACATCTCATTCAATGATGATGATTACTATGACTTAAAAGGTGAATATTCGAGGGGACGGTTTAGGAGATGCGAAAAACGGACCGTCACTGGTCGAAAGATTTATGAATTTTTTATTTATTATTATCTTGATGATGATGTAATCTCATTTCTAAATTTTTTAAATTTTTAATTTTAAAGAAAATATTTTAAGAAAATAAACAAATGGTTCGAGGAGAGAGGGTGGTGAGAAAGTATCGTTAGTTTTTATTTAATTTTTAAGTTATTTATTTAAGACAAGGAAATTTCACCTTAAAATGAGTCGTGAATGTGATTCTCTTAAGAAGAATTTCGATGGGGAAAAAAATTTCACTCAAAAAATTTCACTCGTAAAAATTTGTCTTTCGAAGAACAATAATTACAATTAAATTCACTCAAGGAGTTTCACTCAAAAAGTTATCTATGAATGAAAATTTCACTCAAAAAAAATAAAACGTAATAACATCTCATTTTCAACCAAAAATTATCTTTCAAAAAAAAAAAAATTATTATGATTAATTTCACTCAAATAATTTCACTCAGTTCAATTCAATTCAGTTCAGTTCAATGAATGAAAATTTCATTCAAATGAAAAATTTTAGTTAATAAAATAGAGAGATTGGATACTCAATAAAATCGGGTCGACCCTGTTAGAGACTCAACATTACTTACCAAAAGCCCTTCATACCCCCAACTTACCACACCAGTCTGTACTGTAACGAACCTTTCAAATTAACATAGCAGTTATGTACCAGAGGTGTGGTAATTTTCTCGTTACATTTGGTCCATTTACCAGATGACCGAATGGTAAATAAGAGGAAGGAGAAGAAGATGAAAACGAACGGTGATTGCAAGACCATATTTGTGCATATTTTTTCCAAATTAAATTTACATCGCGGTTTCTTTACCCGAAATGAAATCCATCTAACGGCTCAAGTTATGTTGGAATTTTAATATTGAACCACCCTATATTTCCTATCGATCTTTTGCTTAGCCGTAGGCCAAACTAAGGGACAATTTATTAGAATTTCTCGGTTCAGAGGATAATTTCTCGCATTTTTAAGTTGAAATTCGAGATGGAAGTTAAAATTCATATTTAAGGGTTCATTTTTAAGGGTTAATTTAAGTGACAACCCCCTAATTTCAACTCATGGTTGAAGAAAGGAGACTTTCTTCTGCAAGAAAAAATCACCAAATCTTAAAATTTCCCATTTCCCCTAATTTTCCGAACTAATTTTCTATCTACTTGCATGTCATTTGGTTTTACTACCATAAGAGGGGTAAAACGGAAACCTACCCCCACGAAACCCATGCTGAATCTTGGTAACCATACCAACAATTTGGCATTATTAGAATTTCCCGGTTCCGAACAAAATTTCCCAGATTTTTTATATCAAATTCAAATCGGGAAAATCGTTTTGTATAAAATCGATATTCCCGAGGAACGATATTAAAGGGTTAATTTTCAAGGGATAATTTAAGTGATAACCCCCAAATTTCAAGATACCATTGGAAAGTAGGGACCTTACTCTTTCCGATACAACCATGAAAATTCAAAATTTCCCATTTTTTTCAATTTTTCCGAACCACATTTCTCATTCCGTAACATCCGATGTAGATTATTCAATTTTTCCACCGTTAGACGGTTGAAACGTCACCCCACCCCCTCAAAACCCATCCTGAAATAAATTCCAACATTCCCACCTATCATTTGGCATCATTAGAATTTCCGGATCCGGAAGAAAATCTCTCAGAATAACGATTTGTTTTATTCAACTTTCCGAAACGTAGAACGTATCCTGGAAACATCCTACCACGGCATGATCAAGGAGAATGAAACGATCGTCGAGATAACGCCACTGATCAAAGTGGACGATTCCCGCGTCTGTGACTTTCACATCATTAAGAAGAGTGGCCACGACATACCATTTCAAATCGAATTGGTGAATAATTTGGGGGTGCTGAAGGCAAAGAAGGCGCTGAACTGCGAAAAGCGTCGTAATTATAAATTCGATATAGTGGCGATATTCTGTGATGGGTCCCGTTCAAAATTGGCGAACGTTCACATTACCGTTATCGATATCAATGAATATTCACCGATATTTTTACAACCGTCGTACGTAACGGAAGTGGATGAGGGACAGCTGTATAAGGAGATTATTCGGGTTGAGGCTACCGATCGGGATTGTACACCGTTATATGGGGATGTTTGTAAATATGAAATTATACAAGCCGGTTCACAACCGTTCACCATCGATAATGAGGGCGTGATCCGGAATACCGAACCGTTATCCCATAAATTATCCCACAATCATATACTGTCGGTTGTCGCTTATGATTGCGCAATGAAAGAATCTGCGCCAGTCATGGTTAATATTAAAGTGCGACGGTTATGTGAGGAACGCATGATTGGGATACCAGAACGGATTGATTATACGGCAAATTCTATGGAGAACGTCCCATTATTCCCGAAGTTACATTTAGAATTATGCGATATGCAGTGCAAGGAAGACTTAACCATCCAATCAACGGTTTCTTTACAGGTTTTTCTCATTTTCCTTGATTATCTAATTAAACTGTTACTTATCTAAATTACCGTTAGACGAAACATATCTCATTTGGTTGTGACCGTGATTCGACACGTTGCAACCAATCGAATGACCGTATCGAAGACATCGTCGATTTACTACCAAAAGACACAGAATGGACTAAGGATTTGGTGTACGATGAAGGTACCGAATCTGTCTTCCATTTTGATGGGACGACGGGAGCTATTGTTCCCAGTTCCGTTATGGCTCACCATGACTTCTCAATGCATCCATTCAGTATAATGACAATGTTTCGGCATCGGAGCGGACTGTCGAATGATAAGCATATTAAGGAACATATCATTTGCAGCGCTGATGATCATAGTAAGTCTTTTTACCGTTATCTCTTAAAATCAATGTCTAACACCCGTCTCCCCTCCTTTCTTAAGAAATGAATCGTCACCACATGGCTTTATTCGTACGAAATTGTCGGTTAATATTGTTGTTGCGCAAGAATTTCAATGAGGGTGATTTGAATATCTTTTCGCCGGCGGAATGGCGATGGAAGATTGAGCAGGTGTGTGACAATGAATGGCATCACTATGCGATCAATGTTGATCTACCGAAAGTTGAATTGTATATTGATGGGCAACGATTCGAAACGGATATCGAAGATCGTCGTAGCAATCCGGAAGTGATTGATGATTGGCCGTTACATGCAGCGCATGGTATCAATACAACGTTAATGGTAGGCGCTTGCTATCAGGGTTCGGAAAATCGATTGAAACATGGTTTTAGCGGGGATATATCTGAGATCCGGGTCTCCAAACATCGAACGTTATCCGTTGAACGGATACGGTGCGGTACCGAATGCGTAGAGCATTTAGTAGTACCCCCAGAACGGTATTTAGGTGGGGAACAGCAAATTCGGTCCAACAGTCAATTGAATGAGATTGAAATTGACGGTAGTAACGCAACGAACATTGAACAGTTGTTACAACGTATCCAATACGGTAATGGGAAACGGCAACCAACAATCGGCAGGAGAAATATTGAACTTCGGACTACCGTTAGTTGTGGGATCCATAAATCTATCCGGTTACCGACAGCTGAAACATACGTTATGGTTACCGAACCAATAGAAACCGGAAGTAAAAATCCAGGGGTACATAGGCTACAAGAGAAACCGGTTGGCGATGATCAAATACCGCAGATAGTGATTAACGGTAATCCGAATCATTTAGTCTCTTATCCGGATATTAAGCAGGGCGTCCGTATATTAGCCAACATATCCGTTCAAGTATTAACCGGAGGACGACAAAGATTCGCCCTCCAAAAATTAGACTCATGCACCGTTACCGTTTTCCCAAGTTTAAATCCAGATCATGAAGAGATCACATTAAGTGGTGACGATGAACGGTTATCGGCTACTTTAGACATTAAAACAAATATAAATAAAGATGGGGTTGAGATGATCGGTTACGATTCCACCGATAACTACATGGAAGTTCTGAAATCCCTAATTTATACGAATAAGAAACCCGCCTACTATTTAAATCGGGTCTTCAAAATGTCCTGCGCTCAAATGAATTCACGGTTTCGTAGCGCTGAATTCACATTGACATTAACCGTTTTACATCCGAAGCAACTACCGTCCACGGTAACTCCGATCCCAATACAACAACATACCGAACCGTTAACCCCTGTTGAACATTTAAAAAATATCCAACCGTTACAACAAACTGGGGATGCGGCTGTTGCTGCACAACTGCACGGTAAATTTGGACGTTAAAATTTAAATTTCGAATTTTTATATAATTATCTCGCTCTCTCATCCAACAGATGGTAATTCATTCGCTCATGCGACTATCCACTTACATGACGTCCAGGAACCGGGCTCGAAATTACATAACATCCTGCAGAAAGGTTTCAAAATTTATAATTCGATTAAATTCATCGTTTTGAATTCTATTTTTTTTAGGTCATTCAGCTTCCCATTCAACCCTACTGATCGTTGTCATTTGTGTCGCATTTGTTGTCCTCATTTGTGGCGTTGGCATCGCTCGGCTACGTAACAATTCAACGAAAGTGATTGAGAAGCATGAGCAGTGTCCTAAGGTAATATTCCCAATCGAATATCTCGGTAATGTATTGACCGAAATTCATTAAAATTGTTAGGTTCTTCTGGATTCGTAATATTCCCAATTGAATATCTCGAGAACCGGTAATTTGAAATTCATGAAAATTAGATGAGATGAAGAACTCACCTCATAGTATTAAAATATTAGATAAAATTGGTAGGTTCTCCTGGATTTAAAATATTCCCAATTGAATATCTCGAGAACCGCTAATCTGAAATTTATGAAACGTTTTTGGGGTGAAGAAGTCACCTCACAATATTCAAATTTTAGATAAAATTGGTAGGTTCTCCTGGATTCGAAATATTCCCAATTGAATATCTCGAGAACCGCTAATGTGAATTTTATGAAACTTTTTTGGGGTGAAGAAGTCACCTCATAATATTAAAATATTAGATAAAATTGGTAGGTTCTTCTGGATTCGAAATATTCCCAATTAAATATCTCTAGAACCGGTAATCAGAAAATCATGAAACTTTTTTGGGGTGAAGAAGTCACCTCACAATATTAAAATATTAGATAAAATTGGTAGGTTCTCCTGGATTCGTAATATTCCCAATTGAATATCTCGAGAAACGGTAATCTGAAATTTATGAAACTTTTTTGGGGTGAAGAAGTCACCTCACAATATTCAAATTTTGGATAAAATTTGTAGGTTCTCCTGGATTCGTAATATTCCCAATTAAATATCTCGAAAACCAGTAACCAGAAAATCATGAAACGTTGGTGACGTAAAGAACTCACCTCATAATATTAAAATATTAGATAAAATTGGTAGGTTCTTCTGGATTCGTAATTTTCCAAATTAAATATCTCGAAAACCAGTAACCAGAAAATCATGAAACGTTGGTCAAGTAAAGAACTCACCTCATAATATTAAAATATTAGATAAAATTGGTAGGTTCTTCTGGATTCGTAAAATTCCCAATTGAATATCTCGAGAACCAATGACCAGAAATTCATGAAACTTTGGTGGTGTGAAGAACTCACCTCATAATATTCAATTATCACGGCAAAACGAACAAAATTTGATAATAAAAATGTAAGCTTTCTTCCAGCTTTTTATTTCTATGAAACTTCTTTGAGTAAATTTTAATTCGTTTAGAGTTAATGATTTACGTTGAAAGTAAAGTCTAAATTTTATAAATGAAATTTAATTTTAAGCTTTCGATGAGCTTTTAGATTTTTGCAATTTTTTTTGTGGAAAAAATTAAAATTTTGTTAAATTCTCGTAATCAGCTGGAAAGTAGATATCAAAACGTAAAAAATTAAGTTTATTAATCAAAGCTTTTATCTTTTCCCAGACCTTTTTTCCGAAAAGTTCAAATTTCATATTTTCCTATTTTTTTCTGAGCTATTATACCAACTTTAAGACGTTATTAGATTATTTTTTGTTCGAAAAATACCTTTTAACGCGTTAAAAATTAGGTCAAGCTTTCTTTGAGCTTTTAATTTTTCCAAAGCTTAGTTCTGAAAAGTTTTACATTTTATTTAAAATTGTTGCGTCAAGTGATGATTAGAATTTAAATTATACAAAATGTAATTTGAATTTTGAGCATTCGATGAGCTTTCTATACTTTTTGTACTCTTCTTTCAAAAATTTGAAATTTCAAGGCGTCGTATTCTCCAAGGAAACTAGGTTAAAAAACGTAAATTGTTAGGCCCGGAAATTTAAGCTTTCTTGGAGCTTTCAAGTTTTTCCTAAGCTTATGTCCGAAAAGTTCATCTTTCATATTTTTCTATTTTTCTCCAACTATTTTCCAAACTTTCTGTATCATTCTGTGGATTCTTTGGATTTTCTCTCGAACCCACATGATTAAAATTGAATGAAAAATTTCAGATATCCACCGATCAGCAATTGGATTGGGACGATTCCGCATTAACGATCACCATAAATCCAATGCAAAACGGTGGTTGTGGTGGCATGTCTGACGACAGTTCAGATTCAGATAATTCCGATTCAGAAGATGAGGAATGTAAGTTTTGAATTTTTTAATTAATTTAATTCCTTCTTAATTAATTATAAATCAATTAGTAGCGACCAGTGGACGGTACAGGAACGTTAATCAATTGGAATGGGACAATTCGACCATGTAATTTGATGGAGAGGATACCGTTTTGAATTATTTAAATTAAATTTATTATTTTAATATAAAACAAAAAAGGAACAAACAACTTGAATATCATTTATCATTGTGATAAGATCCATTTACAATCAATTTTTTTAATTTTTCCTGTTTAATTTCGATCGCTTAAAAATCCATTTTTTCCAGAATAATTCCAGCAAAATAAAAATGAAAATAAATAATATATTTTTGCAAAATCAAATTTAGAGCATTTAGATTTAGAGATAGCGATGAGAGGAATAAATACACACAGGAATAAACAATTAGGGATTTTTTTAGGACAACCCCTTAATTAATATCTGTATTTCATTAAAATTTAAAATAATTAAAAATTAAATAGAAATTTATTTGCAAGAATACCACTTCTCTAGTATTAGATCATTTTTGCATATCCTCATATTCATGTAAAAGGAATTTTGTTGGTTGGGAAAATTATATCAAGAACCGATGGGAAATGAAATTATATTTATCAATTAATTAATTAATTAAAAAGAGAAAATTATGAATTTTCTTTCAAATAAACATTTAACATAGATAAGAGAACTATTAGAAATATAAATTATTAGATGGATAAGAGAAAAGGATTAATTAAAATAAAAATTAAACAAAATATAAAATTAATATACGTCCAATTATATAAAATTTATAAATAAAATTAATTGTTAGAAATTTTGTTGTTTCTGGGGTTTTTTTTTTTTTATTGTCTAAATTCTTCTAACCATTAATTTAATTTCACCTTTTTTCTAAATCTTTACTAATAAAAAAATTAATTAAATTCTAAGCTAAACTACTAATAAACACAGATTAAAATTAAATGTATAATGTAAATATAAGAATAAGAATAGAAAATTAGAAATTAGTCTTGTCCCCCATTTAATTCTCGAAATTTAATTTTTTTATTGAAATTAAAAGCAATAGATTTCCACCAGTATTTCAAATAATTAAAATTTATAAAAAAAAATATGCACAAATCAAATATAAAACCCAGCTTTCTTAACCTATTGAGATTAGTTTTTCCTTAATAAAACAAGAAAAAATAAAATAAATGCCATATTAATTATTAATTATTGTTTAATATAAAAAAAAGACATCGTTTTCTTCTTTTAATTAATTTAAAATTAAAAAAAATGTTTAATTAAATGTAGGTGAAATTAGTAAAAAAAAAATGTAACAATTGGTATACCCCCTCACAGAGAAATTTAAATTAAAAATTATATAAAAATCAAAAATGCTTTAAATGTTTGTATAGCTCTTGGCCAGGATTGCAATTAATTAATAATTCCACATCTCTCCCCCCAAAAAAAATTAAATTAAATAAATGAAAATCGAAATAAAAAATTTAATGTTTATAATTTATGATTTAATAAAATTAATTTCTGAAATATGTAATTATAATTCCAATTATTATCAATTATAAATATATGTAATTTATAAGAATTAATAAAATTTCGTTTCATTTCTTATTGAAAATCTATCGATTGAAATTCAAAGGTTCCTCGCTAATTTATTTCATCGATGTCTTTTGATCATCACTTATCAAATTTTGAATATGAAAATATTCCAGTGGCGTGCGGTCAACATCTTCATAAAGAGTACAGAATTGTATGACTAAAAGTACAAAGATTAAATATTATTTCGGAAAAGCTGAAATATCAAAAATTCGTAAAGACAACATTTGATCTGGATTTCCCGAATATTTTCTTCGAATCCAAAAAAATGTAAAGATGCAGAAAGTTTATAAATTAGTTGAAGAAAAATACAAAATATCGAAATTATAATTTTTAACTTAAAAGCTCACAGATAGCTTAATTTTCAAAACTTTATTTTTTACGTTTTATAGTCTATTTTCTATCCACATGACGACCCTTTAACAAAAAGTTAAATTTTCCCAAAAAAAGCTACAAAAATCTCAAAAGCTCACTGAAAGCTTAAAAATAATATATCTATTATATAATTTGGAATCGAATTTCTATCACATTCATTAAATTTAAATGAAATATAGAATTTTCGGGGTAAGTTTATCCAAATTATTAAAAACGTACCGAAAGCTTTATGTTTCGAACTTAATTTTTAACGTTTACAAATCTATTCGATATCCAGATAATGATCCATTAATAAAATGTCAACCTTTTCAAAATAAAACTCTAAAAAATCTGGAAAGCTCTATGAAAGCTTAAAATTAAAATCTAATTTTTATATGATTCATTAAATTTATATAAAAAATGATATTTTCACCAAAGCTTTCTCACACCATTGTAAGTTCAACGAAAGCTTTAAGTTTCATACTTAAGTATTTACATTTTAAAGTCCATTTTCTACTTAGATAACGGACAGAAAAGAAATTTAAAGAAATTACAAATTTTCCCAAATTGAAGCTTCAAAAATCTCAACAGTACATTAATAGCAAATATTCTTGCAAAATTTCAGGTCGACAGCTGAAATTTTCAAGAGCAAACAAGAACTATGAATGCCTTAATGCCATGTTTCTCAAACTGTGCTTGCCCCAGGTGCCAAATTGTTCGATGCTCGGTTTCAAATATTCACCAAAATTCAGGGATTGATTTTGGACGAAAATTTCCGAAACATAATTCCTTACTTATTTATTTGGCAACAAATCCATGTCATTAGATTTTCCAAGTTTCGAAGAAAATTTTTTGGAAAATTCTATTTTTCATCAAAATGGTCCCGAAAATAAACGATATTATTTAAAGTTATTTTTAAAATATGACTTTGTTAAATAACCCTTTAAGGTTTTTATCTCATTACCTCTACCAAACCACCCTTTAAATGAACTGCAAGTGAGATTTTAAAATTTTAAATTTCCCGGAAAATTATAACCAATTTTTCGGCAAATTGGTCGCTTAAATAACGACGTCCCACTTCAACCCCCACTAAAATTTGGGCGTTGATTGTTTTTTAATTTTGATAATTAAACTTTTTTAACCGATAATTAGATAACAATACTACGTCATTAGATTTTCCAAGTCCGGAAGAAAATCCGTGGAAAATTCAGTCTGTAATGTAAAGAAAATTACAAGGAAAATCCAATCTTTTTATTTGATTAATTAAATCGGAAGTTTAATTAGAAAAGCTTAAAGAACTTAAAGAAAGCTTTTAGTTTCAGATAATCTTTCTATCCAAATAATTTTCCTGTAACGAAATTTTAAATTTCCGGAAAAAGCTTTATTGATGGCCACAAAGCTCGATGAAAGCTTTTAATTAAAACTTAACTTTATTAATTTCGAGATCCATTTTTTATACAATTAATTAAATCGAATGAAATCCGAAATTTTTCTTTAAAAGCTTTTAATGAATTTGAAAGCTCGAAGAAAGCTTTAATTCTCGGATATAATTTTATACGTTTCAAATCTATAATAATAATCACGCGATTAATTAAATTTTAATGAAATTTAAAAATTTCCACCAAAAGCTTTTCAAAATCGGAAAAGCTCCAAGAAAGCTGTAAGTTTGAAATCTAATTTTATACGTTTTGAAACCTGTCTTTCTGCCAAATAATTTTACTATAACCAAATTTCATATTTCCTCAAAAAAACTTATTTAGAATCGCAAAAGTTAAATGAAAGCTTTCAATACTAATTTTATTTTGTTTGCTTAGAATTTACTTTTCATTCGATT
This sequence comes from Symmerus nobilis, assembly GCA_027564815.1. Classification (NCBI taxonomy): domain Eukaryota; kingdom Metazoa; phylum Arthropoda; class Insecta; order Diptera; family Mycetophilidae; genus Symmerus; species Symmerus nobilis. Next base: position 2,799 of record JANTOP010011840.1, on the reverse strand, counting down.
GTTGAAAGTTCAGTCGAATTTGATATTTTCACTTAAAAGTTTTCCGATAACGGAAGACCTATCTTATACCTATTTTAAAACCAAATAAATGAACTGCTACGAAGTTTGACATTTTCACCGAAAAGCTTCCATAAAAATTCACTTAGAACTTTTCATTGGCTTCATTTCATTTATTTGGAATTTACTTTTTATCGGATTACCAAAAGTTAAATCAAAACTGAGATTTTCCTCCAAAAGCTTTTGAAAATCTTTAAAGCTCAAAGTAAGCTTAAAGTTTCGGATGTAGTTTTGTAAGCATTGGAACTTATTTTCCATTTAAATAATTTTGCAACATTGAAGTTTAAATTTTTGTAAAGAAATCTCTGCTCAATTCCTCCAAGCTTGTCGAAAGCTCTTAATTAAAATATCATATTATATATTTAGAGCCCTGTTTACCACGCCTATACCCATTTTACCCAAATTGCCCGAGCTTTGAAAGCTTCATATATGTATTGTGTAAGTTTCGCACTCAAGAAAGCTTCGTTGGTAATCACTAATTTATAGTCTACTTTTCATCAGATTAATATAATTAGAAACGATTTTTTTCACTTCCTAAAAAACCATTTAAAAAACTTGAAAGCTCAAAGAAACCTTTATGTATTGGACATAATTTCAAAATATGATATGTTGATGTTATACGATATCAGTCAACATCTCGACGAAATTCAAACTTCCCTCAACCAGCATTTCTAAGAAGACCTAAACAAACATTTGATCTTTTAGCTAGGGGCTCAGCAAGCGTTTATATTAATAGAAAGGGAATCATTAAAGCTTTCGTAGAGATTTCGTGAGCCTTTCTGCGAAAATTTCATATTTTATCTTAACTTAATGAATCGAATAAAAATTAGATTCCAAATTAAATATAAGACATTTTAATTTAAGCTTTCAATGAGCTTTCGACATTTTTGAGGCTGTGTTTTGGAAAAAGTCTAATTTCGTTAAAATACCGTTATCTGAATAGAATATAGATTTCAAAACGTGAAAAATTAAGTTCGAAATTTAAAGCTTGCATTGAGCTTTTAATAGTTTTAATAAACTATGTTCGAAAATTCAATATTTCATTTAAATTCAACTAACGGGATAAGAAATAAAGTTAGTAAAATAAAGATTCCTGGGAGCTTTTAAGTGTTTGCAGAGCTTTTGTACGAAAAGTTTAGTTTTGATGTTTTTGTATTTTTTCAACTAATTTCCGAAGAAAGTTATTGGGTATTCCCGATCGTGAAATTTTAATTTTTAGAAAATTTGGCTGAAAGATAACAATTTTGAGTAACATTATTGTTTCTTAGACCAATTTCAATCGATTGATTGTCAGAAATATGGGAAACGTTATGAACATGAAATGTTACCTGGATAAGAATATGAAGGTTGGGAATTTGATTATTTTCCGGTATATTTCTATGTAAATCGGGACATCAATTTCTAATTTCGAAATTTGAGTAAGCAGAGTTTATCTAATTAGACTGATTTTTTTTTTACGGTTAGCCAATAAGATAAATCAAAAAGTAATTTCGGGGTTTCGAGATAAAAAATAATTTGAGGCAATTACGAGCCTCGCTTTAGGGAATTAATTATTTTTCGGTACATTTCTTTCTTAATTTTTAAATTAACAATTTTATGTAGAAATTTCACCCAATTTGGACCAAACCTATTGTTCCCAAATACCAAATGAGCTAAATTATCTAAATAATTTCAAGTTTTTGAGATTAAAAATCATTTGACCAAATTTCGACTTTATTTTAAGAAAATCAACTTGTTTTCGGTTTCTTACCGCTAATCGGGACTGAACTTTTTAAAATCAAAATTTTGTTAAGAAAATTTCACCCAATTTAACTGAACGTTTTTTTTTTCTGAACAGCCAGTGACGTAAGGATTTCGAAATAAAAATTATTTGACCTAATTACCACCTTTGTTTTAAAAAAAATTGATTATTTATCGGTACATTTCCCTGCCAACCGCGAGATTAATTTTTAATTTCGGAATTTGATTAAGAAAAGTTCAATTTATTGGACACCCATCTGGGTACCCTAACAATTCAATTCTCTGGGTCTTGTTTTTAGGTGCGAGTATTCAATGACGGCAGTCTGTACTCCACAGTAAGTAGAATAGACCTGCAGTTTTTCGGTTTATTCCTAAGAGAATATTTCCGAAACCGGTGGTCAGAAATTTATGAAAGTTGGTGGAAGTTTAGAAGTCACCTCATTTTATAAGAAACTTGTTGGTATCCCTGGATTCGATAGATTCCCAGTGGAATATTTCCATAACCGATTATTAAATTCTCTTGAAAATATGTGGTAGTGAAGAGTTCACCTAGTTCCCTAAGAATCCATAAAAAAATGTGTTGGTATCTATGGATTTAATAGATTCCTAATGGTATTCTTCGAGAACCGATCATTAGATTCTCTTGAAAATATGTGCGAGTAAAGACGTCACCTCCTTCTACAAGAAAATAAAAAAAAACTGATTGGGACCTAAGGATTCAAAAAATTCCCAATCTATTATCTCCAGAACCAGCGATCCGATTTTCATGAAAATTTCTAGACAAATGTAAATCACCATGAATTTAAGCATTTCAACCTTCTTCCCCCTCCCCCTGACGCTTCTCCCCTCCTTCAACCGCTCCTCGAAAAAGGTCAAGATCTCACAGAAATTGGTTTGTTTGATTTGCTGTAGGCTGGGGAAAGCATTACCAGGCGAGATCCATAAGGTGCTCACCCTTGCAATGGCTTCACACTCACAAAGAATGTGAACTGGTGTTTCGTC
>JANTOP010011829.1:0-15062 GCA_027564815.1 Symmerus nobilis | reverse complement strand
GTACAAAATTTCAGAGAAATCGGCCCAGTAGTTTTCTAGAAAAAGGTACATGAAAATCAGGTTTTTTGTATGGAGAATGACTGAGGAAGTGACCCCCTTAATTGTTTTAGCAAAGAGTGACTGCGATTCATATACTGGGCTTTCAACTCTTGAAATACATATTTCGTGATAAAAATGTTATGCACCGAGGGACGTTTATTAGGGCGCAACCCCCCAGTGACCCGCTATCACTTTAATATTACTGCCTAGATGTTTGGTAAACTATAAGGATATGCTCTGCTCTGATATGACTGCTCCTTAAAGCATCCATCAGGTTTGCAAACATGCTTACAAAATTTAATTTAGCGCGCACCGAGGAGAATTTGGAGAATGAGAAAAGCAAGTGATCGTTGTCCTCGATGAAATTGCACGAGTCGCATAGAGGGCTTTCTCCGCTTTAATCTTGTACAGATAGGATTTGATATAGGAATGATTTGTAAATTAAGGGTCTTTATGTAGTTCGGCTTCCAAGAGGAGTTCGAGAACCAAGGGACCTGGTTTACCAAGTGGAAAATCTTTTCAAAGTAGAAGCCAGTTTTTCTAGACCTGGTTTCGAAGTCATTTTGCCACATGCGCCACACTTCAACCTTTATTTCAGAGTAGGCCTAATTAATTGAGAGTTCGGTCTGTAAGATATCGGTGTACGTAAGAGCTTTCCTGGCTGCTGAATCAGCTCTTTCGTTTACTTGTAAGTCGCAGTCACCCGGAACCCGGATGATTCTGATATCGCAGTTTACTTCTGTCATAAGCGCATTAATCACTTTCATGAAGTGATTGCATAAGTTGTTTGCAATAGCAGCACAGCCGCTAAGGCTGTCAGTTAATACTGCAACTTTTTTTAATTTGCGCTGCAAAGCCCACTCTGTTGCCATATAGATAGCCGAAAGTTCGGCGCTGAAAAAAGAGATCTTTCGCATTATTAGTTTAGTACGCTCTGGTCACTCCGTAGCGGAAATATCTATGCACGCCATACTTGATGACGCGGCTGATACTGAGGAATCAGTTGCGAAGATATGGAAGTCTTCCAAGAATATTTTAACTTTTAGGTGTATGTGGAGAAACATATTGTATATGTCCTCATAATTGCACAGCGATCCATATATTGATTTAGGAGTTATTACAATTTTAATGAGTACATATTTTTTTGTTAGTTTTCGAAATCAGCCCGGACTGTAATGTGTTAAAGAGGAAGGGCTCTATGGTACCGTCACATTTTGTTACACAAGGGTGGAAGGGGGATTTTGGACGGCCATCCAGTCGTCAGAGAATTCGTACGGCCTGAACGTAAGGAACTGAAGGATTTAGATCTAGAACAAAAATCGCAAGATTAGCAAAATATACACGTAAGCAATACTTTTTACAAATCGTTAAATGTAGAGTCCCTGAGTGCTGTTCCCTCTGTGGGGCTCAATGTTTAAAGTTCTGCCGCCACTTTTCGTCTTACAAACAATGAATGAGCAACCATTTTAAATCGTCTAAAGAAATTCCGTAAAGCGCGATTAACTAACAAGAAAAAAGTTTGCACGAAATGTTCTTTGTATCATGCATCCCTGAAAAAAACTACAAAGCCATCAAAATCGTCGCTGCCATTAAGAAAATTCGACCTAAGAATTGCCGCTAAACGCCAAAATGAATATCTCGAAATCATCATGAACTACGAAAAACGATGAAGACCTGATTGAAAAAAGTCAGTATTGCACTATAAAAGGCAGACGAAGAAAAAGAGGAAGTCATATAATAAAGCTCTTCTCATATCAATAGAGACCCATCTAAAATGTCCTTGGGAACATACTGCATCTTGGATGCAATAAAATGAAATAAAATGAAATATAAACAAAAATTATATTTATTAATCAGAGAATAGAAGAGAAGAGAATAATTTCGTTGTATTACAAGTTACGATATGGGACCGTCCATGAGAAAAACTACCTAGTGTGTCAAAAAACGAGGTTTGAGTTAAGAACGGTTTCGGGTACTTATAAGTATGTAGAATCACGTAGAGTATGTTAGAAAAATTTGTAAATTTTGCAGACTATGTATTTGGTGTTTCTCGTGGACGCATCACATATAATAAATGTATGATTTTTCGTTTTGCAAATCTGCCGTATTTACACAAAGCATTGTAAGGTCACTTACTATGTTTTGTAAAATTATTCATTTTCTTCGCTCAAATTATGTATCGTTTTAGGAACTGAAATCCTTTTTTTTATGTTGTATAGTTGAGGAGAAAAATGCATGTTAATTTCTAGTATGTGCATAGGACGACGGCATAAAGAAATACAAAAACATTAGTTTTCTCAAATCAATGAAAATGCATTGTACTATGTTTTGTGTTTTTAATCTATCATACTAGCAGTTCATGTACAACATGAAATTCGAACCATTTGGGCAAGGGGGGAGGGGGGAGAGGGTCTCAAGAAGTCACAATGTGTAACATAGGGAGGGGGTCAAATATCTTGAAATATACCGTCGCTAGATATTGTATCGCACCAATTTCCGACTGCAACGCAACTTGCAATCAACTCTCAAACGACCAACTCCAAAGCAACTATATTTTCCTATTTATAGAGTACTTTTGGAAATTTAGTTTGTTAACTCAATTTTTAAGGAGAGAAAACGGGATTTTTCGATGAACCGCAAGAATAATAATTAATAAGCATTTTTTTTTTTGGTGAAGATGCTACACAAATTTATTATCGAATTCGATTGGACTTCACTGGTGCACACCTTTCACTTATGTGTTCAAATTTAACATTAGATAGAAAGAGATGCAAATAGAAAGTGAACTTCACTGACGTCCAATCGAATTCGACATATGTCTTTAATGTCGAGTTAGTTTGACTACACTATTCCACGCTATTCCCAACTTTCTACTTCGATCTCTTTCTATCTAATGTTTAATTTTATTAATGTCTCTTACATTGGTGTAGAGCAAAGGTCGGCAACAAATGACCCGCGAGCAATCAATCAATCGTCAGTCATCAATCAGTCAATCGTGACCCAATTGATAATTTCAAGTGACCCACTTAAGCTCCGAAAACTATAATATATATCAGGTGTAAAACTTAAATCCTCTAGGTCTAGAATTTTCTTAAAAAAAAGGCGTTAATTATGAGAAAACGGATAGATTTTTTATTCAAAGTATTGGTCGTCGCTAAACACACATTTTCCACATCTCTCGGGCAACTTGTGCATTTCCTTCCAAAAATAACTGTTCCAGATTCGAGGCCAACCAGTCATCAACCCAATTTTCGAGTTCTTCATAAGTTTTGAAGCTCTACTCTCCGAGGGCATGACACATGGTTGCAACAAGTAATAATCTGATAGAGCCAAGTCGAGTGAATAAAGCGGGTGGGATAAGACTTCCCAATCCAATGCTTTCAACATTGGAAGTCGAATCGACCGCTGTTAAAACGTTCACACCACAACTCATGTATTAATGCGTGTATCTTATTATGTATTTTGGGTCGTGGGTGGGACAAGAAATTAAATATGGAATAAACTTGTAAATAAATCAACGTGTAATTACATTGTCCGTTAGGAAAGAAACGGCAAACGAATTATATCAGAGTAATTATAAGTATTATAAACTACGTGGACTTATATTTAATTTAATTTCAAAATCCAAATTGATGGGAATACCATATACAATGATCAAACATGATTTATTTCTAAATGTTAATTGCTATTTGGATTTTTTAAAAAATGGCTTTCTGTAGAATGAAGTTCAAAGAACTGAAATTAGGATCGTTAGATTACATTTTTAATCCGTGTTGGTAGCGAATGACTTTCTGGATTAAATGTTAAACACCAGCAGCAGCAAATGGACATTTTTTAATTGAAATCCATTCGAAAAATAACTCTCAATAGTCAATGAAAAATTGATGTTTTAATTTGAAACCGCATCAGTATAGATGAGAACTTAGGTACATCGGTAAATACCAAGTCTCATAAACTTAATGATTACCGATACCGTCCCACCATATATGACCATATATTGGTAATGTTCTATTTGACCAACGAGAATCTTTTCTACAAATCAATTATTCGTCTTTTCTTTATCTGATAGCACTTTCAGATACAAAAGTTGATAGTTTCCGGATAGGGAAAGAAAAATCCATTCGGATCATCTCATTTCAATCCCCGGTTAACGGTAAATAATCGTTCATTAATGAAAATTTAACCTGTCAATCGATATGGGGTGTTGATACGTGCGAAATTATCCCGATTGAAATGCCACATCAATTTCGATTAGATGAACGAACGAACAACTTTTCTAGATGGTTATAGGCCTCCTATACGTGTTCTGAATAAACTTCATCGATTTCCTGAAAAATTGGGTGGGAACAGGAAATTAGATTAATATAATCGATTGAAAAACTATTAATAATTAAAATTAATTATCAAATGATTGCTCATTTCATTAATTTTGCATGTATATTTATGCATTTTTGTCAGTAAAAATTCTCGATGCATTTACAATTTTTGACGTATCAGCAATTTAACAAACACATTCAAATATTTCTCGCACTCCTTTTCCCATATTTCTGCCTGCCCATCCATATAGAATTGCAATGCAATGATGATGATTAATAAAGGAAAAAATTGCGGTTCTATTGTTCGGTGCAATTTTATCATGTTTTTTATTAAATTATAGGAATTTCGATATCAACGGTACAATTGATCATACATTTTAGTATTGGTATTTAATTACAACAAATCAACAATCGAGTAAAATTCCATTGAACGGTAAAATTTACGAGATTCTTGATCGAGCACATGGTTTCTTTTAAAGTTTTTTTTTTTTTATCGTGTGCAATTTACTTGAGTTAGCTGTTCTTCGGCTTGCTTCCGTTGGGTTGGCGCCGGGTCTATGGTTGCCCGTAGCAATTCAATTAATTTCCTTGTATCCATTATTCCTTGACTTGATCACTTTATTCCACTATATTTTAGATTATTCTTCTATTTACTTGATTTTAAAACAATTTTTAAATTATAAAAATAAGGAAGCTAAATATTCACCGACACACCACGGTAGAAATTTAACTCAAAATAAGAATGGAATAAATCGGAGAAAAGAGAGTGCTAACAGGATTGGTTGATTTCTCGAAAAATCGTGCCTTTTCCACAGTGTAAATTATCATTCAAATATGGTCGATTCTCATATAAATTAGATGTAATTTTCCATTTTCCCTTGCCGCTACTCTATACTATTAAATTAATTTGTTGTTGTTTTCTATATATCTTTCTATCATTTCAATATGGAAGCCGGACACGTTTGGAAAGGTTCAAGTCCCATATTTTGATCGCTTCACTTTATTGCCATTCCTGTTTCTCTCTATTCTCTGGGAATAAATGACTTTGCAATAGTGACATTTTTTAAAATGATGATGATTCGATGATGATGGTTATGTGACGTTTGTTCTGTCAAATAAATTTATTTTGTACATCGGGGTATGGAACTGTGTCCTTTTTTGATCATTTAAAATTCCTAATTAGGACGCGAGATTAACGTCAGATTTATACGGCGGGATTCTGGATACCAGTGCATCAATTGATCTACACCACGGATATTAGCGGTTATTTGTATATTTATATGAGTAGATTAACCTGCCTTTTCCCTCCAAATTCTATTAATACTTAAATGCATATATAGAAACAATTCATTGGTATTTCTCCAATATTTATTTTGTAGAATTACGTCGGCATTGCGAACAGACAGCCAGACAGAGCATGACACCAATGAAGATACTAGATATGCCATCTTAACATCATTCTGATTTTGGATCTATGAATACCCCATAGAGTAAAAGGTTTTAATTTTGAAAATCAACTTATGCGATTTATGTAATTATTATTGTATAGTTACAGTTTGATGGCCAGAATATATTTACTGATCGTCGATGAAAAGATAAATGAATGATACTTCATTTGAAGTATTATTTACCAAACAGATCCTACAGTGGGATGTGTGCGATTTTTTTAGGTTTTTACTGCATAAACTACACATGATGCAACATCCTATTTTGTCTTTCTCGAGTTAATTATGTGCTAAAAGAAATTATTGGGGTCCTTTGGTACCCCTCTTCGGAGCATGTGTAATTTTTCAACTTTCTGTACGGGGAAGGTTAATGCCCTAACATAAAAACATTATGATTTGGCTTAAAGATGTAATGTGGAATGGTCTAAGATAGATCAGTTAAATAAGCCCAAACAGCATCGTGTCAAAGTGGTAAAAGTAACCGTTATATAAATATTTATTATATGCGTGCCAGTGGCGCATTACCACTTCATTCGGCCTTGTGGCAGGATCATAATTTCGGGGCCCTAATTTTAGGGTGACCATTTATTTTCGACAGAAAATCAGTACAAAAAAATTTTTTATTTATAACTTGTAGAAATACAAAATAATACAATATTTGTCCGCTCATAACTAAATTTTGGCTCCAAGCATTTTTGTGTTACAGATGTCAAGCTATCTATTGAACGAAAAGATTGATTATGATTAATGACACGATAACAATACACAGCTTCTGATGCTAAAGCTAAGTGCTTCTCTTTAACTCGAAGGGAAATACTCCTACAATATTTTACTATTTTGTTGGATGAAACAGCTGAAGTGATAGATATCATTTTAATGCATATTTGTACTGACATGTTTAAAATATCAGATCTTCCCGAATTAGCAATTGAAAGTTCCTTTAAGCAAAAACTACATTTAACTTCTGTATAAGAATAATTTGTTGCTTTTTTAATAAATGGAAATTCAGCGGCAAACTTTTCACTAAATTTATCCTTTCGCCTGTTTATTTTGAGGCTGTATATTTGAAACTATAACATTAATCATAATGTTAAATTTTATATTTATTATAAGAATAATTTAACATTCATAAGAACCTCGTTTATCCGGCCCTCGATCAACCGTGCCTCCGGGTTATCCGAAGCAACGAACTTGTCCGAGCAGTCTGCATTAATTGAGGTGCATGCTCGGATAATACGAAAAAACTCGGATAAAACGGATGAAACAGCTATGCCTATGCTGTACGCGCGTAGTATTTTGCGATTGCTACTTTGTTTCTTTACAACACGTTTTGTGTGCCCTTCGGTTGCGAGTTAAATATTAACAGTTGGCCTTCAACAATCAATGAAATGCATTTCTTCCGTGTTATCCGAGTTTTCGATTATCCCCATATTACCTCGGATAAACGAAGTTCTTCTGAACTTACATTTGTTGAGGGCTTTAAATACCTAGGATTGTGTTTAATTACAGCGGCACAAGATTCTACATACAGAAAAGCTAATAATCAACAATGAAAAACACAAAAATATACGGCAACAAAAATGTGCAACTACAACAGTGGTTTTAAAAGTATGTAGCGTGTCCTGTCTGTTGAATTATTTATTTTTGCGTAAATTGAACTAACTAAACTAATTGAAGCACAGGGTTATCTAGGTTCAAGTTCGAATGTGACAATTACATTTGTAACTAGTTTAGTTCGATTAAAAAAAGGAATAATTTTCTAAAAGGCAGTACAAATCAGTACACATTTTGGACATAAATTTAAAAATCAGTACAAATCAGTACCGAGGCCTAAAAATCAGTACTTACTGACAAAATCAGTACGAATGGTCACTCTACCTAATTTGGGAAAAAAATTTGAATTAAAAAACCTGTAAATTCTTGCGTAAATTTATATGGTTGCAATGTACTTGCAAATACTTAACACTCAACCGCAAAATACATTTTCAAACGTCGAAATTATACTAAAAATATATTTAAGTTTATTTGTTACAAATTTTGCTGATGAAACGTCCTTTTCAAAATTAAAATTTATTAAAAACCACGAAATTCTTTGAATGATATCAAATTAAATGATTTGTCATTGTTTTGCATTGAAAATGAAGTATTAAATATTACAATTAATATGGACAAATGAACCTTTATTCAATTCCTAAAATAAAATCCTGAAAAGTGACCATCCAAACAGAGACACCCGCTTAACCCTATATCGTATGATATAATATGATATCCGAATTCTTTTGAAAAAATATTTCGTTTTTAAGAAACTCTGACTACATATTCATGGAAGATAAAAACAATATCTTATATTTAATTATTTAAAGATCAATTTCTGTGGTAACAAGCACTAGCCGCTTAAGTCCCCTTACGTCGAAATTGAGTTATCAACACCATGTTATTCTCCATGTACTATTGCGTAGATTGCGTATACCCACAAAAACTCAACCGAATTCTTTAATTTAGCCAAAATATAGCTATAGGTAGGTAGGTTCAATTTTAAAAACATGTGTTTTTTGTTGTAGATTCAGGTTCTACTCCTTTCTGACCATTCGCTCCAGAGTTATTCCAATATAATAACACAAAAATGACAGTTGAACCGACAAATTTCAAATAATTGTACTGAAAATTTGAATATTTCAAATTTTTATCTCGTAAATTAGGGGAGGAGAGAGAAATAAAAATAAACGTATTATTACTTTTAGATAGAGAATCCGAATATGTATTGAAAACGGAAATGTAGGTATGTATTTTTTTAACTTACCTAATTCGCTCTCCTGAAAAATTGAAAAAAATGACTTAAGCAGTTAATGCTTGTTCACACAGATTTACTTTTTAATCACCAGTGATACCTACTCAATGCATTTAGACGAGGAATTAAAAGTCAATGCATGTAGTTTGTGAATGCAAATTTATTTCTATTACAAATTCATTAGGAATACAATTTGGTCGATTTCATGTATTTTTACAAATAGAAAAATTGATCTTATTAAATTAAAATATGATTATAAATATATTTGAGTTAAAGAAATTACAAATTATAATCGTATGCATATTTGTTACAATGTTGCAATGAAAATCTTTAAATCAATTTCCATCTATTATAATAATTGCTACCATACGCGGAGAGATTGCATTTCTGTTGTTTGAATAACAACATCTTTGTCTGACCTTAGTAGAAATAGGAAAGTGATCATAATTGTCGTATACGTTATCTCTAGGAGGTTTCCTTGGATGATACTATATTTATTCCATACAAAGTTATACATCAGCGATTTTAATTCGGAAAAGAGAGAGAGAGAGAGTTACTGCTTGGTTTTTTGAGCTTAGCGCGATCTTACAGTAACAATTTTACAGTTCATTCAATGTCTAATCTTACAAAATCTTACAGTTTATTCAATAAGTGATAAAATGAAAATTCAAATATAGATTTTATTTCTACCTTTTTTTTTAAATCAATGGTAATCCATTTTCGCATAGTTAAAAATTATCAGAAAACAATTCTTTAGCGTTAATATCGATTATAAAGTCTGTTATCAAAAATGTTCAATCGGAGACCACCAAAAAATCATTTTTCTTTCTACATCGTGCCCGCTATAAAAGATCCGTTTCTTATATTTTCATCCGTGAATCCCCAAAACCCCTCATGAACCTTAACTCTTTGCAAAGAGAAAAAAATCTAGTGTTCTCATTTAATCAATTTCTAACTTCCACCGCAATAAATTTTAATTATTCGTTATCCACCCAAAAATCAATAAAAATGAATATTTAAAAATGCTTACCTTTTTGTAGAGTTTCCAAAAAATCTTGCGGAACGAAATTCTGCAAGAGATCCACAACCAGTTCCGTGCGATAAACATCTCCATAAGTTTGCAGTATTTTATGACCCTTTAACAAAATGTTACATCCTCTATCCTATGCGTTTACTTTATACATTACTCAGTTCTATTCGGGCATGCCGAATATTTTCTTCGGCCGAAAAAAAATGTAAATACGCACAAAGTTGCATCGATAATTAGGTATAAAAATACAAAAATTAAATATTTCGGAAAAGTTGAAATTTATCTAAGAAAATTAAAAAATTCGTAAGGGCTCGTCCCGAGAAATTTGAATATCGGCTATTGCGACATTTGATCCGGATTTCCCGATAATTTTCTTCGGATCCAAAAAATGTAATGTTGCAGAAAGTTTATAAATTAGTTAAAGAAAAATATTAAAATATTAAATTGAACTTTTCGTACAAATGCTCTGCAAAAACTTAAAAGCACCCAGAAAGCTTTATTTTCCGAGCCATATTTTTTACTCTCTCAAAATCTACTTTTTATCCAAATAACGATCCTTTAAAGAATTTTCAAATTTTCCGATAAAAAACTTCAAAAATCTCGAAAGATCATTGAACGCTTAAAATGAAAATATCATTTTATATCATTTGGAATCGAATTTTTATCCGATTCATTAAATAAAATATGGAGTTTCGCAGAAAGCATGTCTAAACTATTAAACAGGCAACGAAAACTCTAAGTTTGGAACTTAATTTTTTACGTGCACAAATCCATCCAGATGTTTCTATCCAGATAACTTACCTTTAATGACCAAATTTCCAATTTTCCCCAAAAAATTGTTCAAAAATCTTGAAAGCTCATGTATGTATGCAAAATATCAAGTAGATGATGAATTTTTCAAGCAAGGACAACAAATGCCTATTTCAGCGAAAGTTTCCGATTTCATTTAAGATTATCTAGGGGAAGGTGGGACAAGACGGGGTAAGGGGCAAGACGGGGTACCCCTAGTAATTTCTAAACTAAAAGCATCATGCGATCGGCAGTAAATTTATCTAAAGTGACGTCCTGGCCCCATTCAATCCTGTGAATAACTTCAATGTGGGAGGTCGCGTCGCTGCCTAAGCACAAAAAATCCGTTTAAACACATTTCAATGTTAATATACCTTCAATTTGTTAGCGTGATAACGTGGCGAAATCAGTATTACTTAGATATTTAGGTAAAAATTCATCTTTATTGCTTTTGAAAATGGATTTTTTGTATTTAGATTTCTATGTGTGAGAGTCCTGTGGGGCAAGGTGGGGTATTACGAATTATTTATAATTTCTGTTTTGTTTTTATAAATTGTATAAGATGTGGAAAGTGGGCTCATTGCAGTTGCGCAGGAGCTGAAGATGAGGATGATGAGGCAGTACATATTGCCAATTATGCAATACAAATTAATAACTTTTAAAACTTTTATTATGTTTTCCTACATTCTTATGTATTTCTTGAATATTATTGAACATTATAGAATGAACAATTTTGTGAAAGCGTGTGTTCAGTTTACTACCTACCTACCTACCTTAGTTTACTATTATCTTGGAATTCAAGTATATGTTTTTCAACGGGACAAGATGGGGAGAAATGCCATTCTCAAGATTTATGCCTTTTATTTTAACTTTATGTAAGATATGTTCATACTGCGTGAATATTTTATTAGAAGATACCTAAAAGGTTCAAATGATAAAAAATTAATTTAATATATTCACAATACTGAGGTTTATTTGCAATACAACCTTAGGTACCCCGGCTTGCCCTACATTCCCCTATTGGGAGATAAAATAGATTTGATAATAAATAAAATAATATTTTAATTAAAAGCTGTGGGTAAGCTTTTGGAAGTTCCTTGAAGTTCGTTTTAGAAAATTTTAAATTTTAATAACATTAAGTTATTCCTCCAGTTTTTAATTTTCTACGGAATTTTTCAATGAAAATTTCTGATTTCATTTTAATTTAATTGTTGAGAGAAAAATTAGATTCCATACTGCCTAAAATAATATTTTAATGGAAACTTTTCGATGATCTTTTTGAACTTTTTTAACGCTTTTTCAGAAAATTTTCAATTTCTCTGATTTTAAATTATTAGGATGGAAAATAAATTTCAAAGCGTATAGACTCTTATACGATATACAATACCTCCACATCGATGGAGAGCATAAAGCTTAGAAAATAAGACTTCAAGTACATTTAAATTCTTAATATAAAACAAATAGCAAATACCCGTAATTACGAAAAAAAAATTAATTAATTAATTTGTATTATGTTGGGATCATTTTAAGAATGGTCGCGAATAAAAGTCCGATAGTCGTCGGGGTGATTCCCAAAATCACCGAAGGGGTATCCTGACTAAAAATAGTCGAAGAGAGTCGGAAAATGTCAGCTATAAATATAATTTAATATTAAAAATTGTTATCATTAACAAGTGACATTACTTATATAAGTTTAAAGTAGCTGACCGACTAATTTACGTTCCTGAATAAATTGAATAAGTCTTGTTTTCGTTTATTCCAGATAAATAAATGATTGATCATAAATTTCAATGTTTTTCAGAATTATTCCGACGTGCGATTTAATCATTGATTAATTGACAGATATTTTAGCATACAATAATATTTGTCTAGCTTTTTGTACATGGAATATTTCGAAGAAGAAAGCCAATCTATAATTCCCGGTATAATTCTATTTATATTGTCTAAGGTTGTAAATAAACAAATATTACGGTTACTTACGTTTAATCCGTGACGACAGGACATAGTAAGTAAAGTGTATTAATTCTAATAATAGAAATGTTATTGATTTAATAGGCAATCCATAAATAAACAATAGATTAACGTAATGGGTTAGTTTTTATGCGTGTAACAACTGGTTTCATCAAAATTAATAAGATAAGAAAGGCATATATCTTTACTATTATTGAAGAATTTATTAAAGTATATATACTGCCTGATTTTCGTCTCAATACGTCATCTTTTCTATCAAAATGATCAGACTTAACTGATTCATCTCTATATGTATTGTTAAACTAGATGAATTGTTTTTAAACAAACATGTCACTGAAAACAGTTTCAGAAAAAATCCCCGATAAAATTGATGAAATTTGAGTTTGGAACTTATTTTTAAAATATCATCATAGACAATTAATCTTTTTAGGATACTCCGCATAATTTGTTTCTTAAACTAGAACAAAGTACAAATGTTTCAGGAAATGGTATTTGTTATATTGCCTTAAAAGGACATTTTTTTCGAATTCTGAGACAATTTCGTATTCATACCGTTTTTATAGAATCGTTAATGTTAAAGTCTGTTTCTCCAAAGTGGTTTCTCTTTCGTATTTTTTATATAAGCAGGCGATCTCGACGTAATTAGCTTACTCTAATTAATAAAACATCTTTAAAAATATTTACTGTTGTTAAAGCTTTACTTTCGTTATATTTAACAGCCTTGTCAATAAAAAAACGTAAATTACCATTTTTTTCGAATAATTCTGTAATTAAGTAGAAATGAAAAACACTTGTTAAGAAGTTTTTATCGATAAGTTCAATTATTAGGCTATTGACGTAAATGAATAGCACAAAATGTATCAAAGCAAGTCTGTATATCTCGCGTAGAATTAAAATATCCAGAATCCTTTATATAAATGTTTATTGATTTTAATTATTTCAATTTAAATAAATAATTTGGATAAAGGCATGAAATTATCTTCCCAGAACCCAGACAATTTCAATATTTATATATCCTTACCGAAATTCTGCTACGATGAGTTTAAAAACCCGTTACTATTAAGCTTGAATAATTTTAAAATACAATCATATCTAATTCAATGCATTATTATCAAGCAAGAGTAGTAATATTTGAATTGTTTTGATTTGCATTACTAGTAATAATTATATGCAAACATTATAATTTTTTTTTAACAATAGTTTTGTTAACAATAAATATAAATAGTCTTGACATTCACATTGAAATTCTAATTGCATAGTAAATTAGTTTTAAAAAAAAAATAATATTTGTATTAGAAAAAAGTGTACTATAATCTATATGGCTCGTTAATTCTATTTGGTAGTATAACAAATAACATTTTCAACTTAATTCTTTTTTATAATAAAATTAATTTCTTTTAAATCGCCACCAAATCAGTACGGAAATGGGAAGTTCTGTCACACTTGGTATTATCGATAAATAATAAATGAATACATATGACTATTTGATCTTGCCTCCTATTAAGATAATATTTTCAATTTATGATCGATTTGTAGATTAGATGCAGAAATAATAAGATTATATAAAATAGGTTAAATTAAATGGGAAATTAAATTTAGTTAATTGAAAAATGGTTTGGAACATCGTCTAGTCTACATTATGCTGCAAATTACAATCCTATGTCGCCAAATTGGGTATCATAAGAACTCTCTAAAATTCATATAAATTCCCGTAGTAGCTACAGTAACCATTTGGCAATCCGTTACGCTCTTACAGAGTTGACCAATTTTTTTTTTAATTTTACACAAATAATAATTAAACTAAAAAATATACATGTGGTACCCGCCCACTCTCTATTATATTGTTAAATTTTTTTTAAGGGCGAAAAAACTAGTGAAGTTTTTTTGCCGAAATTATACCAAATGTGTTGATACTGTTTATTGTAATTATTTTGATTAATTTTAAGTTACTTGTTGTTATTTATTTATTTGTATACACACCGAACCCACTCAGACCAACTTCTTATTCAGCCCTCACCATCCATCATCAATTTCCCGCTTCGACCTAGCAAGCTGGAGCCTTCATATTATCATGTTAAACTCTGTGGAAAATTCCTTACGGTAATTTTTGGATGGTAAAAAGGAAAAGATTTGGAGTTCATTGATGGAGTTTTATATTCTGCATTTTCCTTGCATGGCATCATTTTTAAGTCTTTTTCTGAAATTTATCGGAAAATCTACGATTTGCTTGCAATCTTCATTCTGAAGATATACAATGCAAATACAATCGAAATTCCCAACTTCCGCTAACGATATCTCTGTCTTTATTCGTCAGAAACACATTTTTTTCCTCGTAATATGTTCGTTAAGATGTATTCTTTCATTTATATCTTAAAACCCCCAATAGTCGGACACCTAAGAGTTCTACTGTATATAATTTGCTTTATTTCAAATCTGCTGCAGCATTTGTCGCCACCTATATTATTTAGAGATTCTACAGACTCTCAGACATAATTCCTCAAAAAAAATTTTTTTATAATCATTAATTACGCGGAAGATTTAAAGTAAAAATATCCAAAATCACCTATAGTCGGACACACCTCACCAGTGTTCATCCACAGTTGGTAACAATAATCTTACATATAATTTTAATGAATGAAATAAAATACTTACGGGAATTTTATGAAAATGTTAAATCCAAATAT